>CCAG010001381.1:0-113012 GCA_001077435.1 Glossina morsitans morsitans
TGAGTTTATCGCTGTGCATATAATTTAAATAGCGATTTTCACAACCGTGAGAGTTACCAATTATCGTAGTCTTACTAAACCTTACCTTATCGGAAGTAAGCGGTTTGAAATTTTAACAGAAATCCGTAAAGCGATAAGTATAAAATCCATTACTGACCATACGATTAAACTTAATTTATCAAAATCCCTTGTTGTTGACGTTTGTCCTTTAAATATTATTATGCGTAGCTTGATTAATATGTTAAGTAAAAACAAAATTAATCTTTGTCCAATAGTAATAACTTAACGTAAATTGCTTGATGAGCATATATCGCCAAAGAAAATGCAACAAAAAATTCCTAGCAAACGTTCATTTCGATAAAAAGAGGAATAATTAAGGAAAATATTAAAATGCGTGCTCACTTTGCCAGCGATGTTCCCTTATCATCCGACACGGATGATGATGATGTGAGAGAAAGTTCATCCCAAGACAATGCACGAACACATGATGCTCTTAAAACACGCATTATGAAATTTAAAAGTGATTCATCGAATATGGTGGTGGTATGCGAATTTATCGACGATGTCCTGCAGAAGGCCGAAGAGGAGGCGGCCAGTCGTCAACAGATTGCTAAAAATTGCAAAAATTCGCAACAGGTTTGTAAATTTTTAAATATTTTCAATTATTCATTAATAAAAATCATAAAAAATTATATTAAGTGAATCAAAATCCTCTGTACGAACTGTGTCGATATTTATTTCTTTCAGAATAAATCAAAATCGCAAAAGCCAAGTAAGTGCGACTATTTTCATTATTTGTTTTAATTTTAAGTTCAATTAATATTTTTATACCTACCCCCTAAGGGGATGGGGGTTATACTCATTTTGTCACAATGTTTGCAGCTCCCAAACGGAAGCTTCAGAGACCGTATGAAGTATGTATAGTTTTAATTGGAATGAAATTCTGAATTGATCAAGCCATGTCTCTTCGTTCGCGTATTGCTCGCGCTCTCTCGATCGTAAAAATGAAGTAATCGACTTCAAATTTCGTAGAAACATTGAAAATTTTTTCACGCAGGTTGGTGTTGAAAATGGGCCGAATTGGTTGGAGCACATGCCCGCAATGAAGCGTAAACTAAATGCACCTCCATTTTTCTAAACACAAATTTATGGTGACTTTGCTTATTACTTGCGTGTCATAAAAGATAGAAGGCTCTAATTTTCTATGCATATATGAATATATATAAATGTATATATATAAATATATGATAGAAAATTCTTTTATTTATGTGCGAAAATGGAAAAAATCAGCCACGCTCCCACCTAAAGTTATAAGTAATACAATTTTTCCTTTTTTCACCTTCTTAAGGTTCATTCCTCACATCAAGATATATCTGCCTAAAAGTGGGATATTTCTAAAATGACTATGGTAGACCCGACGGCCTTATTAATACTATAAATATGGGTATCAAATAAAAGAACTTGGACAGTAGCTAACCAAGAAGCTAAATGTGTTAATTCTAAATTAATTATGGCGGCCACCGCGACCGGATGGGGTTGATTTTTTCGTCAAAATACCTTTGACATTTGGGTATCATATAAAAGGACTTGGAGCGTAGAAAGCGACAAGTTAAGAATGTTAATCCTAAATCAATAATGGTGGACGTCAGATGTAGATCAGCAGATTAATTTTCCTGAACAGTACCTTTTAGCGAAGTAAAAAGTAAAAGCTAAATAATATTTTATTCAATTCATTTTTCCATGACCATAAATAAGGACATGGGGCGCTAAAGGCTTTAATGGTGGTGGGTATGCGAGCTTCGGCCCCAGCCGAACATAACTTTTTTATTTATTTATTGTCAAGTTGTTTTTTTTTTCTTTTTGTTTTTTCCTGCATGGAGAGCTAAACTTGGAAGACGGTCGAAATGTTCTAAAAAAGTTTCAAGTTTTAATTATATCCGGAATATTTATTGAAAACATGACAATATTTGCACAGTTTTAGTAGCCATTGCATGCATGTATTTGATTTGGGAGATGTTGCCACGGCAGGCCAGACGGAATTTTCATTTTTAATTTTGAAATATGATCTATGGACAATAAACTGCAATAATAAAAACTTTGGTCCTAAATATTCTTCGTACTGTTCCGAAATTTGTTGTCAATATTTTGACGGTTTTTCGAATCACGCAGCATTCATTAATAGGAAACGTGTGTTCGCAATTAGATGACAGAATTCTCGTTAGGCGGAGCCTTTGCAATGAATTTGCAAACATAATTTACTTGCATAAAGCAGGTAAGTAAATTTGATTCCTCTTGAGGTAAATGTTGGGCTCATATGTATTGTGACGTATTAATGAAAACGTATTCGAATATTTGGTGCTCTTCGCCTTTTATTAAGGCTGCCTTCTTACCGCTATTCATATGCATACTTTATATTGGCCGATGGCGGTATCAGACGTTCTAAGCTATGACGTTTTGACGTGAATCCGTTTTCATGTTTTTATTCCGCGAAAATGATGCGTGTTACTTACAAGTCGATATGAAAGTATCAAGACAAATGTATGAAATTCGAAAATAAGCCCGACGAGTGAATTTGTTGTGCAAGTTTGCAATCACATTAAAGTCAGCCTACGTAATAAATAACTTTAATGAATAGTTGCGCTACATGATAGGCATGAAGCCTTCAGCTTCGAATAGATTGTTATAGAAATTATGAAAGGCTTGGGTGCGAATTAGATTTATTGAATCCCTCGTCTTTCCATTATATTACATATTCTATGTTAAGTTTTTATAAAAATATTTGATCAGTTGCGGACAAGGAGCAGCGTTGTTGTCTTTTTATATAGTCTTTTTATAAAGCAGTGTGCATCTCGGAGACTTTTGCAGCCTCTCTTTTAACGTAACAGAAGAAGTGTTTTTCATATTAGTAGCCGTTTGATTGCTTGCCTCATCATTCCCATTGCTGAGGACAAAAATTCTGTTAAAGGTTTATTCACATCACTGTTTTTAAGTGCACACTTATGTGCATTTGTGCGAAAAGAAATCCAAAGATGAGGCCCAAGAAGGGTCGACCATTAAATACCCAACGCTATTTCGCTTAATACAACTGTTCGTAACTGTTCGTTTTTCATGTAATGACTTTTCAATATTAGGCGTTATAGGAGAAGCGGTTGAGAAAGTGCTCCGATTGCTCCCAAAACACACACGATGTATATCAAAATTTACAAAAACTATGTTCTGTGGGTTTGAAAACAAAAACACAGGGGCAGCCATCACACGGATAGACAAGCTTAGATCTATTCACGTAATGCTTTGTAAATATCGCACAAGCGCACTTTGGCAGAGTTTTCGCCTATACAAAGAACAAGAATGGAACAGAACACGGTCCAGTGGCTGATAATGCAACAGCGCTTATGAACTCTTGTATGAACTCTTTTTTGCATTTCTGCAAAAGTTTCTGCTTCGACTTCGTTATTACCTTCTTTCTTCTACTATTCATTAATGGTATTCGCGACTGATGGTAACAGTAAAACGCGATTTGAACCTAAATTCAATTCAAGAGTCAGAAAGAGTCGGAATTCTCTTACCTTTTAACGGGTAGCGTGCAGATGCTATCACGGTAGAAATTTCTTAGTTCGCTGGTCTGCTGAAAATAACTGCATCGATTTGAGCCAGTATTGGTCGGAAGGAGACAGACTTTGTGATCACTCCGCAATCGGAAGAGAAGCTGCTAGTCCAGTCTCAGGTTAGTACGTGGGCTGCTTTTGTTCGTGACGAAAGAACTTGTGAAAATTTTCAATGTTTTCGCAGACCAAAAATCTTTGCTGAGAAATCTCGCAAATCGCCATCTAGCCTAAGGTATTTTCACTCCCAAGCCAATTTAAACGTTTCCGTAGCTTAAGCTTCATTTCTTCCCCAGTTAAATTCATTCAAGTTTCGGAAAACGTTTCATTAAGCAATGGCCAAAAGTCACTAGTGTATCTATTAAATGCATTTCACTATCTAGATAAACAGTTAAGACGCGTTCGATTATTTCTTCAAACTCGTCTTCAGTTGAAAATGCACGTAAATGAGGAAATTTGAAATTCATTGAATTTATTTTCTTTTTCTTTTTTATTCGTCATCATGAAAGACGTCAAAAATTTCTCCATTTTTTTTTTTTTTTTTATATCATTTTTCATTTCATTTTATTTGATTCCCTTCTGTTCTGCTATATTCTTTGATTTTGTTTAAAATATGATGAAAAATTTTGAAAAAAAAAAAAAAAAAAAGAAAAATCAACTGAATAAAGAAGATTCCACAGATTTCAATGGTAAAATGGGTAATTTGGCGCGAGTGTTTGTGGTTCGCGTGTTTGATGCGATATGCAACTGTGCCAATAACGCTGCAGCCGCACCAATACCGAGGTTTAAATTTCGAAGTGGTAAACGAGCATCAAGCAGTGGCACTTCGAGTAATGAAAAGTCCGACATTGTTGGAGGCAAATCGGAAAAATTGGGTAAATTGAAGAAAACTGATTTGGACAAAGATAAAAAATCGGAAAAAGTTAAATTCAAAGCGGGCAACGATAAAGATTTCAACGTTCAAGGTACTAATGAGACAACCGAGAATAATTAAGTTCTTGTGCGCCGCAAAGTATGCAGAAGTTTATAGAAGAAAAAAAACAAGAAGAAGAAGAAAAAGAAAAAGAAGAAACTTTAATCGATAAGTAGTTTAAAGTAGATATTAATGTTTTTGAGGTAAGCATTTATAATATATGTCTGTAACGCTGTAACATCATCTTATACTATATGTATTTACACTTTGTAAGGATAGGGAAAGGTTTCATTCAAACTATCGCTTAATAATCGAAGAAAAGACACCGTGTCCAATTGATAGTCCGGCCTTCTTGGATATTCTTAAGGGTCAGGGTAATAACACTGTTGATTTTTCAAAAAAAGAGTAAAATCAATAAAATTTCAGACTTTTTCGTGAAATGCTTCGAACAAAGTCCCCTCATGAACTGGATCCGTGCTAGAAATTTGTAGCCCCTTGTCTTAACTGTAGATTTCTGACTTCCCTAATCCGCTAACAGATGTCTTTCGAAAGTAATTCTGTGCATTTAAAAGCATTTGCAGCTTCATGGCTGAGACGGCCGCTGAACAGGCTGATTAAGCTGAGGGCAATTCAAAATCTTTCACAGCTTCCGCGAATAAATTAAAAGTTGTTTGATGAAACTTTTCAAATTGATTATGTATTCGGCTACAGAATTTCCTTTCCATTTTCTTTGTCACTTCGCAGCACTAGTAAAACGTAAAATGTGCATGTCTGTCCTGTTGACAATAGAGGCGCGCTGAAAGAGGGGCATAAGGAAGAGCATTTAAAACACGGCAGACGGACGTTTTGCGAACTAATTGGAAAAATAAGAAAATTATTATTAACTATCTATATAACATATTTCGAAACCTTAAACGTGTTTATTTCGAAACATGCGTTTTTCAAAACAGCCCAGGAAAAACTCCTGCATTTTTCATTTCTTTCATTCAAATTTTACGAAATATCTTTAAAGGTAACATTTTCTATCCTAGGGGATAAGTTAATTGAAACATTTTTTTTTTTTTTTTTTTTTGACGGTAAAACTGCTGACGGTATAAGAGATTCTATTTAATACAGTTAAAGAAATTTCGAATTTAATATCTCATTGCAATCCTTCACAAAGGGGTTTCCAGCTACTTCCAACGGTCATATATAAGCGATATTAATTCAGAGTAGCTATTAAAAATTTTAATGAACGTTACGTTAAGACAAGCAAAAAAATCTTCACAATCAATATAACAATCTATTTGTCCCACTTACAATGACTCAACATTTCTTAGCCAATCAAATATTTATAATTGAAGTGTATTTGTAGCATACAAAAAAGTACTATATACTATACTATACTATAAGTCGAAAATATTTGAAATCGGTAGCAAACAAAAAATGAAGAAAAAAAACAATAATGATTAATAGGTATTTTATAGAGATGCAAGAACACTCGTCTCTCATACTTACATTTTTAATTACATTTACGTTTATTGATATAAGATACATATAGAGACGTATTCGGTGACTAATCAAGAGAAGTTCGGGAATAGAACGTGATCTCGCAACATGTATGTTTTCTTGAAATCATAAAAATCTAAAACCAACTTAACACAAGCAGCATCGAAAAACGCAAGTAAATATTTTGTGTTTTCGTTCGATCTATGAAAGTCTTACGTCAGCCTTCATTTACAATTTCTTTACTATCCAATAAGCGAAATGTTCATGTTCTTGATTGCCACCGCCTAACAGTATGCATCATTCATCTAAAGTAATTTTTTTTTTGTTTTATAAAAATACAGTTTTAAAAATTATTATTAATGAAATTGACGGGGGTGGAGGTGGCGATGGCAGTGGCGGTGGCGGTGAATAGTAATCCCATTCTTATATTGAAAATTATTCTTCAACTCGTATTTTATAATGGACAGGACGAAGATTGCATCCGAATTGATTGAATGCGATCCACAGCATGTTAGGTTATCAAAATTACTGCAACGTATGTAAGCATTGAAGACGTTGACATATATAAGATTTTTGATTCAAGATGGATTTCACTTTACTTTTCCACTCTTTTAACTCTTTCTTTTTATACGCATCACCGAAGAATGAGGGATATATTCAGTTTATCAAAACGTTTGCAACGTCCAGAAGAAAGCCTCAGAGACCCCACAAAGTATATATATATATTCTTGATCAGCATCAAATTCTAAATCGATTTAAGCATGTCCGTTTGTCCGTCTGTTGTAAAGATTCGTCTGATCGCAAAAGTGAAGCTATCGACATCAAATTTGGCAGAAACATTGGAAGTTTTTGCATGCAGCTGGGTATTAAAAATGGGCTAAATCGGTCGAAGGACAGGCCCACAGCATCACACCTCTGGTAGTTTTTTGCTCATTACTCATAAACTACAGCAAATAAATGTACAACAATTTGGACGCATATTCTATGGGTAATGATCCTGTAGCATTTGTGTCAAAAATCTTGAATGCACTTAAACATGTTTGCCTGCTCGTCTGTCTATCTGTCTGTTTGTGCGCAATTTTGAAGCATTTGTGGTAAACTATCTCCCGTTAGCGAAAATGGAGATATCGCCTACAAATTTGCAATAGAGTTTGGGTTTGATCTAAATTTTTCAAAGGACACGACTACAACGCCCACATGCCAAAAACTTTTATTTTGAAAATAGAAAAATACAGCTGCGCCCTCTTCGTCTTATAGAGTATGAAAATTTTCTTTTTTTACTTAGGATAACGGTGATGGGTATAAAAGATCCGATCCCGACCGACATTTAATTTTCTTACCTCTTTTTATTATGTTTATTTTTTTTCATTTTCATTTAGTTGCATTGAGAGTCATATCCCATAATAATTATTACTACTCAGGATGAGGTACATATACAAAGTTTGTTATTCCGTTTCCAGTGTTACTTTGCCGGGTTTGTAAAATATAAATCGAAAGATTATTATACATCGGTGTAGGATTTTACTGCCTTTACCGATTTGCTTCAATTACTAACTAACTAACTAACTAACTAACTAACTAACTAACTAACTAACTAACTAACTAAAGGAAATGAATCAATTTTCGGATGTGTTCATCTGCTTATAATTGTATAGACAAACATATTTAACGACTATGACGAAGCCAGTGCTGATGTTGACGAAGAATATTAGTATGTGTATGCAGTTGGTCTCGCAGACAAACAACTCCAACTCTAAGAAACGGAATGATAGATAATACGCCCATAAATACAATCGTATAGTAAGGTTGAAGTTACTTATAATTTATTGTAATAAACTAAAAAGTGTCTATGGCTTTGAACTATTTACCACCTTAGTATACACCTATCTATAAATTTCTATAGCAATTTATGCCACTATGCCTTTACATGTATACTACGTTCGGTATAAATAATATGTTATTTTCGGAAAATGTACACCTTAACCTAAAATTGAATGTACACTATAGCGTTTTTATCATTTAGAGAAGGTAAATAAATAAACTGATGTATGTATGAATGTTAAACAACTTTTTACACTACGAACCTTTTTATACATAAATATGTGTATTTGCTTTATATTGAAGTGTGTTTTATATAAGTCTTTCATTTTTAAATCCAATCCTTCACGAATATATAAAATTAAATATATTAAATTAGAAATATAAACAATTAATTGAATTTATATCTAAGTGTTTATGTGAAATTATGAAAAAGAAAAATGAAATAATAATAATAATTATAATACTAATTATTGTTTAGTATTTCTAGTATTGCCAGTAAACCCACACAAACACAAACACAAACACAAACACACACACACACACATATATATATATATATATATATATATATATATATATATATATATATATCGGATATCCACATAATATGTAATATAATACGTATGCACACAAGTTTGCATTCCGGTATCCATATAATATATGAGTGCGATAATTGATCAGATAAATAAATAAATAAATAAATGTTTTTTGGTTTTTTTTTATATTTCTTTTATTCAGTATGGGCTGTTAGCCTTCGTCTCTGCGCTTTTGTTTTCGCAGTAGAACTTACCGCACCGAAGGCTTTGACTCAAATCCTAATTGTTTTACCGTCCGAGATACTCGACGTAACGAAAGTGCCGTTAATGCCATCATACACATGGCTGTAGGCATAGATGGACGAGTTTGAAAATCGTGACAAGAAATGAAACCAAAGAATAATGACGAAGCAAAAAGTATATTCATAATATAGTTTTTAATGTATAAGACGTAAGAAAATTAAATTCGGTCGCGACCAAATCTTTTATACGCAACACAAAAACAAAGTTCTCATGTTCTATATATAAAATGCTATGTGATGTCTGTTGTAAACATTCGACTGATCGCAAAAGTGAAGCTATCGACATCAAATTTGGCAGAAACATTGGAAGTTCTTGCATGTATGTTGATATGGAAAATAGGCCAAATTGGCCGGAGGACACGCCCATAGCGTAACGTAAAATGGGAACAACTGTATTTTTGAAGAGGAATGAAAAATTGCTTTTTTGCTCATTACTCATAAGCATAGACATAGACGATAAATTTACAAAAAATTGACTATGTATTCTATTCTATGGGCTATGGGTGTAGCATTTGTGCGCAAAAATGGAAAAAATTGGCCATGTCTACTCAATATTATAGTGCATCAAAATTTAATTGTTCCCAATAACTTTATAACGCGCAAAAACAAGCTTCGAAAACCCCATACAGTATACGAATTATTGGCCAGTTTCAAATTTGAAATGCACCTAAGAATGTGCGTCTGTCTATCTGTGACGTCTGCCCAATTGTGTAGTGTCTGTGGTATCAAATTTTGCAAAGGAATTTGCAAGTGACTTAAACTTTTCAAAGGACACGCCTACAACGCCCACATGCCTATACGACAAAAATAGAAGAAATCAACGGCGCCCACTCCATATTGTAAAGCTTGAGCATTTTCTGCTTTTACTTCTTTTGTCTTTTTTAAAATAACAGCGATGGGTATAAAGGATTCAGTCCCGACGGAATTTCACTTTCTTACTTGTTTTTTTGTTGTTTTTGGTTTCGTTTTCATATAAATATATAAAGAGAAATTTTTATTTATTTATTTTATTATTTATAATTACAATAATTTTCAATTGTGTATTGTATTAAGTGCTTTCGGATCTCATTGTTGGTGCGATTTCTTTTCACTTTAACGTTTATGGAAACGTGAAATCATCCGGCGCATACTCATAAACACACTTGGTTGTGAAAAACAAGCGATCACAAGGGTCTTTATAATTCTTTTCTGCAAGTATGTAGACAAAATAAATATAAAATTAGTAAAAATTGCAATAAGATAAGCAATTTATTTGATTTCTACAAAATTGATAAGAAAGAGAGAGATTTTTTTTTAAAAGTTCACGGAATCGATTTGTTTCTTCTCAGCTCAACAATTTAAAGCTTAATAGGCAACTAATGATTTGATGAATTAATTGATCATATTTTCGATATTTCTTTATTAGATCACAGATAGTTTATCTTAGAATCTTAAGCTTAAAAGTTCATGTAACTCGGAAAGCAGTTTGCATAAGCAGTTTACGTAATAATAATAATAATAAAAATAATAATAACAACAATTAACTCTTCAATTACTACTATGATCGGAATCTATCTCTTAGCAATGACGTTTGATAGTTTCGTTGCAAAGAAGAAAAACTCATGTAAAGGCGGTTTAGATAAAAGATTGCCTGCTTGTCTTGGTCGTTTCTTAATCAATAAATCTGCGGATTTGAATATACATTTTGAAATTACACTCACTAAGGCGTAGGAATATTAACTAGATGGTCTGTTATAAGATAAACGCAATCCGATTGCATCGGATACCCTATAATACCCTATATATTCCTGATCAGCGCGAATGGTGAAATGTGTGTTTGTTTGCTATTGAAATCCCGATTTATCGTTCAGTATATAGGCGAAAACAATAAATCAAATCGAATCTGTAAGAAAACAATGCTCGAATCTTGCCGAATCTTTTATACCCATCATATTTTCTGTAATTTATGAGTAATGGGCAAGACGACCGAGAAAACACAGGAGTTCTCAAGTTACGTTGCATTGTGGGTGTGCTCCACGATCGATTTGACTAAATTTTGAATAGCAACGTGTATGCAAGAGCTTGGAATGCTTTTGTAAAATTTAAACGGGATATTTTCATATTTGGGGAGAGTAGAAAGCTTAGCATTAACGGACCGATGGACATGCTTAAATCAATTGAGAACTTAATGCCGATCAAGAATGTATATGAAGTTTCATTCTGGCTTCAGTTTGCAAACGATCCGACAGAACTAATAGATCTTCAGCCTTCACTGATGGGCAAAAAAATAATGGCTCTCCAGGCTTTTTTTACAACTAACTATGACTTCAATATTTGTGACTTAGTAGCCTCTTGAACTTGGTGCTTTATGCTCTCCCTCGATCTTGGAGCGTTTTCTAATGAAGTCCTGTCGTCAAGCTCGTATATCATCATTAAATGGGACTAGGGTAAGGCTACCAGTTTATATATGATATACTCTGCAGCTGGGCGAATGGCAAATTGTCCCGTTGCTCAATCAAGTATTAAAAACTTCAATTTAAGTCGAATGCAATTTTTTTCTTGTTTTTTACTCTCTCTTAACAAAAGTGTTAGTCAGTTATTTCTTACCAATCTTACCAATACTTACGAATATCTTTGCAGTGCTCTAAAGATGCCAAGGCTACCTTCTGCATTTCGACAGGCAAAATCATTGGTATTTGTGCAAGAGCCTTTTGTGCGCTAAGCTCTCCTTTTTTAGTTAACTAACAAAAAATATAATGATGATATAATGATCTACGGTATTATACGAGAGCTTGATTGTATATACATGCGTCCAATGTTGATGAGGAGCGGACTTTCAGTGAATAATTTATTTGATAAGCAAAGCATCGCGTGGACACGTGAAAAGTGAATGGCTTTAGTGTCTGTAGTTGAATCAATTTTTTTGAAATTTTTTTATTTGAAAGAGTATTTCACTTTATATTATGTATTGTGCTGAAAGTTGATATGTCATGTTTCATGCATGTCGTTCGTCTAAACGAAACGTGAAAGGTAAACTTACCGTTCCCGCTAGTTGGGCTATGCATTTCGTGTAACACTAAAATATATTTGAAAAAGTAAAAAAAGAAAAATGAATGAACATAAAAAAAGCAAGCAAGAAAATTATATTCGGCTCTGACCGAATCTTCATCTTAAAAAGATAAGAGTGAGCAAAAAAAAATGAGAAAACTAAAAATTCGTACTCCACAATGCTGGATGGGCGTGGCTGATCTTGATCATGACCAATTAATTGGCAGCAAACCCAGAAAGGGCGCTTGTTCTCAGTTTATGTTGCATTGCAGGCGACCTATTGGCTCTTTGACCGCTTTGGTCCATCCTCTCTCTCTCTCTCTCTCTCTCTCTCTCTATTCCTTTCTCTATCTGCGTGCAAGCAATGTTTCAATGTTTTTGCTAAATTTGAAGCTTATATCTTAATTTTTGTGAGCACAGGAGGCACGGAAGGACAGATGAAGATGCTTTCATCGATTCAGAAATTGATGCCGATTAAGCACCATGTGCATCTATCCATGGATTTAAACGTACGACTCTTCGAACTTCTTTCAGCATAACTTTGTGATTTTTTTATTTTGCGTTGTTTTTGCTTTTGTTTGTTGACCTAAAAGGTTCCTTAACTCAAAATATTCAAGAATGATATAAAAAGATGATTATGGAGCAAGAAGTTCATATACCTAACATACTCGTAGAGTGACATTATAGTGATCTTGACTATGCACTGAATTACTTCTGTTTCAGTACAATTATCGTATTGCGGAGGTACATTCAAAATTTCTTCAAAATCGAAACTTGGAAAGTGTTTTTCTCTAAATGATCAAAGTGCTCAGAATATGCGTGGTTAGCATGCGCGATACTCATTGGATTTTCAGTCATATTTCTAGAATATTTTTGGTTTGTATTTTGGATCCTAAGCGCATTATACGATAAGTGTAACACGGAACGATACGTGAAGACCGATCGAAGCAAAAAAAGAAGACATATTTCTAAATCTAAGTCTAGAAATACTGTTTTGTGAACTATCTAACTATGTAAGAGTCCAAATATTAATAAATCTTTTCGTTTTACTTTTTTTATACCCAACACCACTTATGGTACAAGAATATATTAAGCTAGTGCGTATGTATGCAAACATCCAAAAGGACTTGAGGTAGATGCAACTTTTACTATAGAAATTGATTCAGAGCCAACTTTTGAATTGATCTAAGCTTGTCTGTCCTTCCCTCTATCCGTCTTATTTTCTCCTCACCCATTTACAGGTCGCAAATTTTGAGATATTATTGATACAAGTTGGTCCAACGACATATTTTGGCCCAAGAACGATCCACATGGAAAATGATTCGTATCGGACGATATCGGTATTCGACCACTTTTCATGATAAATCGTTACATAAGCATTTAATGATGAGTCAGTCGTGTCTCATTATAGAGTTTTTGCTTTCCTTTTAATGTAAATTTATTCTTGTAAGACGATCTCCGATCTCTTCAGCATAGAAGATTCTATTACCTCCTGAATTTTTCCTCATTTTTTTTTTTTTTGAATTATATTCAACGCAATAAAATATTTATATACTTATATAGACGATGATGAAACATGCCTTTAAATCCTTATTGTTTTCATCGAAATTACCGACACGTAGGCCATCAATTTGTTCGGTAGTTAGCTTAAATTTAGGAGCGCATCCATTGCGCATCATAACCAATGATTGTTCAAATTGTTGCCGCGTAACCTATAAACACGAATTATTTTCAATTGATTATTTTGTGTATGCCATCGAAATAATGTTCTATTTAAAAATTTATATAAAAATCGAATTATTCATCGAACGAAATACGTCGAACAAGATTAGAAAGAATAGGATTAGTAAGTAAAATGAATTAATTTTCTTTTGCCCTATGTTTTTTTGTCTTTTCATTATCGGCGCACATACAGCATTTGTGGTTAGGATGCCTGTTAAGCCGATTATCAAATAATTGAAGCATTTTAACGCAATTAACATTTCACTTTTACTTTTCGACTATGCTCACTGTTCGAATATGAACGTTAAAATTTAACGTATTTGTCTTTATAATAAATTGATCGAAATCAATTGCAGGCGTATTTATGCATTTGTACCTTGGAAATTGCATGACATAGCGACTAATAGCGACTGTGGATAAATTATAGTATTTAGCGAACAACTTGCTTTTTTTCCTTTGATAATTATTTAATTTTTTCTGGGTTCTAATTAAAATTGTAATTTTAACCTGTAACGAAATTTTATAATTTGCGCCATAACACATTGTACGTAACCTTGAGATCGGGATGATTCGCGTTAATTCGTTGTTTTGTTCGTTTCATGTCTCTTTTTTTTTTTAAAAAGGTTTCGTTAGTAAGAACTTGAGAAGTTTATTGTGAAGTGAATTGTGTTCATCATCAGACCATCCGCGGGACAGTTAATCTTCTCATCAAGAGTTTGCGTTAACTGTGAGACGTTCTTGAGTTTTGATTTTTTGGTCCCATTTCAAGTTTATCACTCATTGCACGTAGACAAGTATAAGATGTAAACCAACACTGCATCTTAGTGAGAATATGCTCTCAGGCCCCTTTTGAATGCATTTCCACGCACTATTTGCATAGATTTCATTCATTTATATCATCATATATATCTTACACGATGGCAGGCATTAGATCCCTCGAAGTTTGATTTATATAATAAAAATATTTTCAAAAATTGTTCTCTCTTCACCAGTTGGCCGGCCGTAATATTTCTTACACATTAGAAAATTAGAGTCAACTAACATGAAGTATTTACATAACTAATTTAGAATATCCCAATATAGTTGCTTAACTCTATAATATGTCGTAAGATTGATTATAAATGCAGAAAAAATAAAAGACTCACTGATGGATCTACGACGGGCATACCGAAGGAAAACTGAAAAAAAAAAAGTCCAATTAAAACTAAACTCAGCATAATATGAATTTTTTTGGAAAATTATAAATTTTTGTCCAATTTTTCAGTTTAACAAGTTCTTAGGGCCGCAAATTTACTATCACTTCCAATAATTTTTTTTTACTCCACATATTTGCAAATTTTAAAGGGGATTAGAGTTTGATTAAAAAAAATGAGACTTTAGAGATAAGAGAATCTTATTGATACCATATCCATATATCCACAATTTAAAATCGGAGTTTACTAATGATTAAAACATTTTGATATGGTAAATGTGATTGCGGAAGATAAGTTTTGTAGGTTAGGAGAATCATCAATCAATGCAGTACAAGCTTACAATACAAGTAGAGAAAAAAATTTGCAAAAATTGGAAATTTCAAAGCAGATGTTAGATGATTAACAATCATTCAGTAAGTTCTTGCGATCAGTAAATACAGATACAGATATCATCGGTGTATACAGCAACGTCAGTCAGTTATTAAGTTTTGAAAAGTCAGATTCGAAAATCGAAAAATAAATTGAACCGAGAACGGAACACTTGCAGAACACTCGCAAGAGTAGATAGAAGATAAAGCAGAAAAAAGCATTCGAAAGTAGCAAAGAAATGCAGTCCTATATTTCAGACAAAAAGCTTCAGATTAATTTAACTTCGAAGAGCGAAGAGCCGAAGCATGAAGAGCCAAAATGGCGTGCTTCCTTCATTGAGTTTTTTAATTTCGGATCCTCTTCTGTGTACACACGGCTACAGCGACTGTGCTCGATGTTTCATTTGTATTGTACGCTGCTTTTATTTCGTGGTCATACTCGCACTCACACTCTATAGCGCTTTATTGCTAATGCTTATTACGAGAATTCAACGGTGTCTAATTTTAATTTTGTCTTTATTGATGTTATTATTGTTTTATTAATTGAATACTTGTAAGGTTTAAGGGCTTTGTATACACTTATTACAGTCAGGGTTGTTGGTCAGGGCTAGATGTCTTTAATATTGAGACTAATTAATTTGGACGTTTTCTTTTAACGATTTTTCTTTACCCACATAAAAACATCCGGCCTCTCTGAGAAGCAAAAAGCTACTCTTTCTTGTAACCTTGCAAATCGCATGTAAGTATAGTTCTTCGAATAGGGGGAATGAAAGTCGGAACATTACTATGTGATTTCATTCAAAATATAACTGCAAGAGTTCGACCTGGTGCACCACAAATTCTGATGTTCGATCTTTAAATCGCCACATAAATCCCCAAATCCCCATTTTTGTCCATCATTTATTGTAAGTCGCTTTTAAATATGGCCTCAAGCTCATCTGAACAACATCCACCAAGAGCGGACACAACATCGAATCGTATAGGTCGTCCATTAGCATTACGATTACCCAGACCAATGTTTTCAATTATATCGATTTTAATTGACGGAATTTCATGGAACGTTAAGTTTAGAGGATGTTCACGCACGTGAACCCTCAAGAAACTCTCCAGATATGGATGACATCGAAAATATAGTTTTAAAAAATAATAATTACCTCTTGCGTCAAACTCCAAGATTTGGAAATCAGCCAAAGTTATTCCCATTCTCTCAATCACCGAACGATGTTAACTGTCAATCTCCTGAGTACGTTAAGCAAGATTCTGGAAAGGGTTTTTAAAAGCAAATTATTAAAAACAATTTCTGAGAAAAGTATTGCTCCAAATGAACACTTTGGTTTCAGAAGTCAGCATAACACTTCACACCACTCCTAGTACGCATATGCCACCATGTTAAAAACAAATTTCTTTATTCATTTTAACGTTGAAAACACTTTCGCATAATGGTCTAATCTTTTAAAACGACATCTCTTGATTAAATTAATCGTATCCGCTTCTCCAAGTTGTTTATGTGAAAGATATTTCTGTGTTTCTCTTTTAGATGAATTTTCTGATCGACCTGCAGGTGTTTTGCAAGCATTCGTTCTGTGGTCAATTTTGTATTCGGTTTTGTGCTCTAATCTTCCACAACTAAATGATTATCATACGCCGATGATATCGGTATATACTCATTGCATGCACTTAGTCGCGAATAGTAAAGTAAGAGTTGCAATTTGCGATTTGCGAATAACATCTCACTTATCTAATTAAATGCAGAACATAAGACGTCAAGTATATTTTTTACTGGAAAAAGTAATCCTTGTTTTCTCCCTTCAACTGCTTTCATAATTCAAGGTCATGACATTCATTTGCCTAACGACGTTTAGTACTTGCCAGTTATATCGAACAATAAGTTAATCTTCCGCAATCATGTTCAGCATATCGAAAACAAATACAACATTGCAACATCCTCACAAAAATGCTATATCCCTTAATAAAAAGGAATTCTAAACTAAGCACTTCAAGTACGATTCTCTGATGTCCAGTTATTTTTCATTCGTTACATTGTATGGCTAACCAATGTCGACAACAACTGTGCTCTAACCCATATAAATAATTTGCAAACAAAAAATTTTGATGTCTCTTCCTTCCTAATGCAAAAAAACAAAGATATAGCCTATGGAAATGAATCGTATTATTAGCCAGCAAATTTAAAGAAGAATGGAAATGTAGTCGATTAATGATGGCACATATATGAAAGTCTTCAAATACATATTCTCGTGAGTGATAAGAATTCTCTCTTTTTATATCCAATCAATCAATCATTATATACATGACGACACTATTTCGCACAATCTAACTATGCATCGTTTATGCAAATTTCTCTTCGAAAGTAAACGATAACAACTGACTTTATCGTACTCGTTTCTCTTAGTCTCTCTTTGTCATGGCATCATAGTGATGCTAATCAAATTAATGTAGACTACAATTTAGGAGGAATTAATTAATTTATGTTCTAGGTTCAGGTAATGAATCCGATTTGTATCCAGACTTTGCTTTATACGGGAATATATTCTAAGCTTGCTTTTAGCACTACCATTGCGTATTAAGTTAATATGAAAAATTTAGATTGGACGGGATAATATATTGAACCGTCTCCCTTATAACCGTTCCTATGAAAACCTAACCTATCCTAAATAACCTAAATATGACAAGAGCTTCTAATTTTCAATATTTTCAAATTCAAAATAAAAACTAACTGCAGCATATTTGGATCACATACGCAAGCCTATGCAAGTCGCACAGTATGGTTCTATGTGGCAACAATGTGTAGTATTTGTACTTTTTTAATGTAAAACAAGTAAGAACGTTATAGTCGGGCCAGGCCGTGCATTTAATACCATACACCACATTGTCTAACACAACTCTTATTCTTGTATGAAACTATTACTAAAGGTCAATTTTCACCATATTAAAACTTAGACTTCAAAGGATCAATTTTCGTGAAAACCCTTGTTAGGGTATGGTCCAAATTTCGTATAGTTCATCTTGTTATGTTAAATTGCTATTATGATGCAATTTTCATCATGAAGCATTAAGAATTATATCTTTTTGTCGCGTAAACTTCAGTTTTGCCCCAACCGGTCCAAAGTTTTCATACCAATTCCGAATGCCCAAGAACTACTACTCAGCCACTTTTGCTGAGAAATTTTGAAAATTACATCTTTTCAGAATAGGACGTTATAGAGGGAGCGGTCGAAAAAGTGGACTGACCCGAATCATTCGCAATAGCGTTCGTCCTTGGGCTAAAACACGTCACTGTGCCAAATTTCATCGAAATATCTCAAAAATCGCGATCTGTAGCAGGAACACAAATTTACAGACTGGCGGACAGACAGGCTTAAATCAATTCAGATTATGATTCTGAATCGATCGGTATAATTAAACGACAGTCTATCTAAAGCTCTTCTTCGTGTTACATACGACCGCAGTAACTTAATATACCCTGTACCACAAGTGGTGTTGGGTGTAAATAGATGTAAAATAATAAAAACTTTTAGCAAGAAAATTAAATCTGTTACATTTGGGTCACGTCAGTTGCTTTTGTTGGACCCCGTCCCATAAAATGGTCTCCATGAGAAGTACGCCTTTATATAGGCACAATGTATACTTTTTGCTGTATTATGATGAACGGGAATGCAAAAAAAGGCGAAGAGGCATAACGTATTTCATGATCGCTTGACTATAATGCATGCACTTCCTACACCCATTACCGAAAGATGAACGGTATATTCATTTTGTCAAAACGTTTGCAACGCACAAAAGCAAACCTCAAAAGACTTATAAATTATATAAATTCTTGGCCAGTTTCACGTTGGAAATACACCTAAACATGTCCGCCTGTCCATCTGTCCTTCTGCACCAACGTGTAGTGTTTGTGATAAACGTTTTCCTGTTCGCAAAAACAAAGATATCCCCTACAAACTTGGAAAAGAATTTTAAAATGACCCAAAGTTTTCAAAGAACACGCCTCGCAACGCCCACACGTCTATATAACGAAAGCTGTGAACACCTTTGTTTTTCGTATTTTTTTTTTTTTTTTTTTTTGCTTGTTACTCATCAAGAACAACACATACCCCATATAAATTGCCAAAATTATTCTAAAAATGTAAAAAATGAACCGTGCCCACCCAATTTTATGCAGTATGATCAATATGACAGTTCTTTTCCTGTTTCTTAGGATCACGATGATGGGTATAAAAGATTCAGTCACGATCGAATATAATTTTCTTACTTGTTTTCTGCTTATGATTTCGTTGCTGCTTAACTTGAGAAAAAGCACAAACTGATTCATATATTCTACATATAAAAAAAAAAAAAAAAAACGTATGCAATAACAATTGCGACGATATCAACCGGTATAAGGAAATTAAAAAACAAAAAAGAAAAACATGATATGGAGAAACAACACAAAAATCCGGCAAAAACCCAAGTTATTTAAGCTATAATGAGATTCTAGTCATAAAATATTTAATCATTGAAACAATATATATATATATATATATATATATATATGAAATAAATTCACGAAACTGTACAAATGAGATTTTTAGTTTAGTTTTACTTAAATTTTCAACAACGGCGACAGCTAATTTTCTCGTCAAAAATTACTAATAAACGTAAATGTAGGAAAAAGAATTAAAGTGTAAAGGCATTAAAAAAAAAAAAAATTGAGAAGAAAAATTAATCATGATAATAGAATAATAAAAAACAAATGTACAAATGTAATATTAAATGAATTAATTGAAAGCAATTATTGAACAGCAGGATATAAACGATTGTTGTCATTTTCAATGACAAACTAAAAATATCGCTTGCAGAGCAAGCATTTAACAAGTTCTACGAGTCCGAAAATTAAAAATCATTTGTGCTCTCACTGATGCCTAAACATTAATAAACTGAATGCAATCGCGAAATGATTAAATGAAGATGGAGAGAATAATCTTGTAGTTGATTGATCGAATATTTAGGAAACATTCTCTATCTGTTATACCTCCGCCTTAAATCTAGAGATCTCTGATAAGATTGTTTTTTTAGGAAGATCACAGTAAGTGAGGAAGAAAGTCAAACATTAACCTTAAAATTTGATCTTAACGTAAACAAACAATTAAGGATAAAGCTTCAATGAAAACATAGATTAATTGGAAGTGTTTACTTAAGAAAAGCAAGCAACGGCACGGCATTTTCCTTCGAAATGTATCGCCTGAGCGAAACTTCATTGTCCGATGATAAACGGTATCGTTTGTACATTCAAAAATACTCGTTTCCTGTGGTACTATTTTGCGAGGAATTGCATGATAAATATCTCATTCCGTTCATAAGTTGATATGAAATTGTAAAGTTAGCAGTGCCAGAGTAGAACTCCTATCGAATCATCGAATTTTTAGTTATTTAGCATAATATTGAAAATTAAACATTTCGATATTTGTTTGCGTATTTATACTCTCGAAAGTTATGCTCTCGCATACCGACCATTATGCTTTTCGCATTCCACTCTCCAACTTCTTTTAGTTGATACCCATATCGCTTGAGTTTCACGTTGATCAAGAACACACATATTTTATAGCGCCTCTGAAGCTTGCTTTTAGGTGTTACATGCATTATGAAAAAAAAAAAAAAAAAAAAAGAAGCAAAGTGAGTAGACCCCCATACTCCAGTGGTGGGTATAAAATATGTAATAAAAATTATATATTAGGACGATGAATAGATTATCGCTGTTTCCTGATAGGGGTCGTAATCAATACCATAAGGTAGTAACTAAGCTCGCGACTATTTCCATCTGAACGTACTGTCTTCAGGGCTTACGCAATAGAATAGGTCATCCCGGAAAGTGTACGAAGAATACGGCGGCTTTGTACGGCCTTTGAATAAATCGAGTTTTATGCCAATAAAACGCCACATACCAAAAGCGTGACTTTTTCTGCTTAATGCGAAGGACAGTGTTGCTGAATCGCTACGGGCGATGAACATATGATATCGTGAGTTTTCAGCAGGGCGAAATTCGGCCCTACTCGTCAAGAAAACGTTCATAGTACGAGTCTGTGCTGTTGTGAGCAGACATTAATCTTTCTGCTCAAAAAACTAGCTTCATTCGGTTGCTTACCCTCTGTTTGGCGAAGATCAAAAAAATGAATCTCTTAGATAGACTGCCGTAAAGGTCCAGTTGATCTTTGTGCGCACAATTCGTATTTGGTCTAAGAGGCCGAAGAATTAACGCTTGACGGTAGATAATTGTTTGAATAAAATATCTCGTTCCATTCTTTTAAAATATACGGTCAATTTTACTAAAAAATTAACACAAACTTATACACACACTTGCAAAAGTTGCGTTTAATGATTTGTTCACAGAACTCGAGATGTTTTTCTTGACGCTGTCAAGCTCATTTCCAACTCATTGGATAGTGGTCAGACAAATGCTGTTTAGGGTTTAAATTGCCAAACTATACAACTTTATCATTATTGCTTACCATGGAGACAACTATTATTTTGATTTCCATTCCAGGTAAGCTCTTTAATTGGGCTGCCTCCCCACAAATGCGAGCTGCGGCCTGATCCAGGAAATCCAAAAGTTATTGCAATAATTTTCATGTCGTGGTCGCGAACCTTACGAATAAAACATTTGTATGTGTATACGCAAAAACATGTATGTATGTAGATCAACTCACCAGCATTCCATTCAAGCTACGCTTGCCTTTTCGCTTTATGCAATGTTCTTTTTCAATGACAAGCTTTCTTTTTGAAGGAAATAAACTTCAATATCGAAAATTTGATATTCATTCGAGTTTGATTGAATTTTGGATGCGGATGCGTTTCGCTAACGATTGTACAAATAACAGTTAAAGGTTCTTTTAAATAATAAAACTGGTTTGGTATGTTCCTAACGTGTACCAGAAGGGGCCACACCGAAAGTCGGACCCCAGCGCTGGCATTATCACAGTTTTTGCAAGCATACCATACCATATCACATACATAGAGCCCGTTGTATGGCCATTGCCGCGTTGCTACTTAAACCCCAATACTTAAGTTAACGCTCAGAAATTGATTTTGAAAATTAAGCAAACGTTGTTTGTTTTGTTATTTTGTAATTACATAAGGATATGTTTGCTTATTACGCTGATCTGCGAGACACACTTTTTTTTAAACTTATTCATATATGCAAAGAAATATAATTTTTTTTATTGATTTCTTTCTTACGCACTTTCGAGAAGACAAAAATCGCCCTTCAAAAAAAAATTTTAAATTACATTTCAAAGCGCGTGCATATGATAATAAAATGATATATTTACCAAAATTTTTTATAATTGCTTTGTTATATTATTCTCACTTGCCTCGAACGTATGCTAAAAGCGGTAAAGGTTACATTGGTAAGTCTTTCCAAAAAAACTATGTTGACCTACAAACTATTGAGATCTTGAATGTAATTATAATGTTCGTCCATTTCACATTTATCTGATTAATAACAGATTTATTAGACTTGCAAACCAATGACGAGTTCCATTGGGGCAGAGAGCACGCAATAAAAAGATCGTTAGGGACGAAGGGTGATAAAGCAAGCAATAATACAAATGAAGCTCCATTACAAGACGCATTCAGGCAAAAACGACAATCAGGAACAATCGATAAGGACAACCAATTATTGGTAAAGTAAAATTTTGCAGTACAAATATCTATCTACACACCTTCATACAAACGTAATTGTATGGTTTGTTGTGATAATTATAAAGTAAATTATATAATTGTTATAAGACATTTATAATTAAATTTTAATTACGGTGATAGTGTTTCCATTCCAATGTAAAACACATTAAATATATTTCTAATTTTTCGTTTTTCGTTAGGAAAATAAAGAGTATGGCGTGTGCCGCACACCGACCGGTGAGGAGGGAACATGCCGTCACGTTATTTATTGCCGTATGCCAGAATTAAAAGATGATATTTGGCGTATGCTCTCGCAGCTATGTGTTATCGAGAAAAGGTTAAATAAGCAAAATGTAGTTCAGAAAGATTATTGGAAAATATTCAAACTTTTTTTTGTATGCGTTGCAGTGCAATAGGTATATGCTGCCCTACACGTATTGTCGGCCGCTTGGGTCCTCAAATTATTGCAAATGCCAACAACGATGATTTGTCTAATTCAGGCATTATTAATCAACCTGAACAACGTGGTTGCGGCATAGCTACTCGACAATTCCCTCGTGTAACTGGTGGACGGCCGGCTGAACCTGACGAATGGCCTTGGATGGCTGCTATTCTAAAGCCGGGTCTTCCGTATGTATGGTGTGGTGGCGTTTTAGTGACGGATCGTCATATTTTGACGGCCGCCCATTGTATTCATAAAATTCGCAAGGAAAACTTATTCGTACGCCTCGGTGAATATAACACGTTGTTATTGAATGAGACAAGAGCTCGCGACTTTCGCATAGGTGCTATGGTCACTCATATCGATTATGATCCACTAACATATGAAAATGATATTGGCTTGATTAGAGTGCACCGCCCTACGATTTTTAATACCTACATATGGCCAGTTTGTATGCCACCAATTGGTGAAAATTGGGAAGATAAAATGGCTATTGTCACCGGTTGGGGTAGCAAGAATTTTGGTGGACCGCATTCAGATATTTTAATGGAGGTAAATTGACTTGCTCAATATTTTTGACTTGCTACATACTTTGCACCTTTAAGTCATTAATTCAAATTCATTTGTTATGCCTGCTTTCGCAGGTCCGTGACGATTAAAATCAAATAATTTTTCTTTAGCTAAAAATCTTTGCGTTTTTCTCGTACTAGGTTACTATACCAGTTTGGAAACTGGATGATTGCCGCGAGGCCATGCTTGAACGCATAACGGATGGAATGTTATGTGCGGGTTTTCCAGAAGGTGGGCAGGATTCCTGTCAAGGTGATAGTGGCGGTCCCCTCCTGTTACAACTGCCTAACAGACGTTGGGTAACAATTGGGATTGTATCATGGGGAGTGCGTTGTGGTGAACCTAATCGTCCTGGCATGTACACGCGTGTGGACCGATATTTGCATTGGATTGTCGAGAACTCAGATGTTTAAACGCGCGTTATTAAATTTTTTTGTAAGATTTTTTTTATTGTTTCCATTATATACTAATATTAAACAAATTTACCAGAAGTTTAAAAATGAATTTGTAGTACATATCTTATATAACTTATCGCTGATTCTTGCTTTACAGAAATATTGGAAAAAAGTAACTGGAAATGTTTAACACGGACAATTTTTAATAAAAATGTATATACATTCGTATGTATTAACGTCCCAATCAAAACCGAAAGTGGCGTACAAAAATTTTTTTAATGCTTAGCATTAAGGTTTGCAATTCGTTTTATTGAACTACTTCTTGCTTTTGCTTCTGTGGCTCTTCATTTATAGCGAAAGCTATTTTATAGACATCATCATAAACTGCAGCAAAATGAACCTCTAAGCCGTCGGTAATGTACTGTGGTAATTCAGCAAAATCTTTGCGGTTTTCTTCAGGCAAAATAATGCATGTAATACCACTACGTTTAGCCTTTGAATCGAAACCGAAATTAAAAATGCAGTTAGATAATGAGATTGCAAAAAGTTTTAATTTGAGCGAACGAAGGAACTTACCGCTATAGTTTTCTCTTTAATACCACCTACTGGCAAAACTTTACCGATCAACGATACTTCACCTGTCATAGCAATATTCTGACGTATAGGTCGTTGATTCGCCAGCGATAATAATGCAGTGACTATGGTAATGCCAGCGCTGGGTCCGTCTTTCGGTGTGGCCCCTTCTGGTACATGCAAATGGATATGACTAAGGAAATGTATACGACGGTTTTAATTGTTATACGTATAATAATTTAGAAGCGCTTTACCTATTTTCTAGGAACGTGTTTTTAGGGTCAACCGAACGCATAAAATTTCTGGCTACCGTCAAAGAAATTTGTGCAGATTCTTTCATAACATCTCCTAAGTTGCCGGTAAGATGTATAGTGCCAGCTAAGTCTTCTTTGGGCGGGGTTATAGTTTTGCGTTTGGCAGTTTCTATGTATAAGGCCGAACCACCCATTGCCGTCCAGGCCAAACCCATCACTACACCCGGAGGTGTTTCTTTGTACAAACGGTCAGAAGAGAAAATGTGTTTACCCAAGAACGACGTCAGATTATTTTTGTCGATAATGTAGTGTTCTGCTTCTTTTTTAACAATTTTGAAAGCCACTTTCCGCACCACTTTTTCGATTTGCTTTTGTAAGTTTCTTACGCCGGATTCACGGCAATAATTGCGTATCAATGTATTCAGAGCGTCTTCGCTTATGGTGATGTGCTTTTTATCTATGCCGCATTCATTCATTGCCTGGGGTATTAAATATTGCCGAGCTATCGCTACTTTTTCTTCGGCTACATAACCAGACATTTCGATAAGTTCCATACGATCCCTTAAAGGTTCTGGTATTGTTTCTATAACATTGGCCGTACAAATAAAAAGAACGTGAGATAAATCTACTGGCACATCTAGATAATGATCCAAAAAGTTGGCATTTTGTTCAGGATCAAGTAGCTCCAATAGAGCTGAACTAGGATCGCCCTGGTAACCCCTTTTTGAGTATAAAAATTGTCAATATTTCAATTGAAGTTTTTAAGTTCTAAGACAATTTTAATACTCACTTGCCAATCTTATCCACTTCATCGATTAAAACTAAAGGATTTTCAGTTTTAGTTTTTTTTAAGCATTGAATCAATTTGCCAGGCATGGCACCTACATAAGTACGACGATGTCCTTTAATTTCGGCCACATCTGTCATGCCACCCACACTAAAGCGAAAATATTCTCGATTTAACGCCCGAGCAATGGAACGGGCTAAAAAAGGGTGTAGGAACTTAAAATCATTGCACTTTCATTGCTCCTTATTTTCTTACCTATACTTGTCTTACCAACACCAGGTGGACCATGAAAGCATAATATTTTGCCTTGAGTAGTGCCCTTCAAGTGACTAACTGCTATAAATTCTAGAATTCTTTTTTTTATATCATCCATGCCATAATGATCATTATCTAGAATCTTAGTAGCCTCTTCTAAATCCAAATTCTCTTTACTGGTAACACCCCAAGGCAAGGACGTTAACCAATCCAAATAGTTACGAGTCACATTAAATTCGGAACTGTGACTTTCTAAGAAATTCAGCTTATTGAGTTCTTCATCAATTACGGTCATAACAATGCTGGGTACTTTTTTGGTTTTGAGTTTTTCACGATATTTTTCCCCGATAGCATCTTTGTCATCCTTTTCTATACCCAATTCTTTTTTAATAACTTTCAGTTGTTCGTGAAGTATGTATTTGCGATGTTGTTGTTTCACTTTCTCCTCTACCTCACGTCCAATTTTTTGTTGCAATTTCGATAATTCAAGTTCCTTTTTAAGCAGAGCCAGAGCTAGCAAAAGACGTTTAGGAATCTAGAAAAGAGAGAAGCAAATTATGACTCTTAAACAGTTGTGAAAGTGCAGGAAATGTTAAGCTCACATCCATTTCTTCCATAATTTTTTGTAATTCCTCAGGCTCAGCAGCCGACAATGAAGCGCCTAAATCACACAGGTATACGGGATTATCGACCACACGTTGATTTTGATGTAGCATTTGCTGCAAACTTTCCCTAAAATTAAATTTGAAAATTTACTCCAATTTCGTTCTCATACTTTTATTCCTCACCTATATAAAGGATTCATGGTAATGATATCACGTATAGTTTTAATTACTTCTTGAGTCAAAGCTTTTACTTCTTCGGTTTGTTTGAAATTCTCATGTTGAATATTAACTACCTCAACCATGAGTATAGGAGACGTTGACGAAGTTGCTTCAGTTGCTGCGGGGGCAGAGTAAGGCTGTTTCGGTGTTTCAGAAGTTTCTGGTTTCTTTGCTGCTGTTACTGTGGGCGCTGAATTATTAGTAAGATTATCGGTAGCAGTTGTGGGAGCACTAACTGTATTAGTATCAGAGGGGCTTATCTTAGATGTATCGGTAGGCATGACATTAGTAGTATCGGTAGGGGAAGGATCTGGGGTGCCGGCAGGCTTAGTAGGAGCGGTAGAAGTCTCAGTAGGAAGAGCCGCAGGGGTTTCAGTAGAACTAGCGGGAGTAATAACTGTTGGAGTAGCAGTGGGAGTTTTTATAGAGGTAGAAGTGACCGTATTGTTGGCGGTAGGTGTATTTGATTCTGATTTAACTTCCGGCTTACTGTTGCGATTTATTCGAGATTTGCGGGGTAACCTACGACGTTCAGCATCGGCAGCACTAGATCCGGTTTTCGCGGTATCTTCAGCTGGGATGTGTAATTTGAGATTAAATAGTGGATAATGTATTGTGGTCGTTTTTTCTGAGTAAAAATGAATTGGAGAAGATTTGATGGAATAATGCGATTTATTTGTGATTAATAAATGAAAAAAATATTAAATGAAACGTAATTTTAAAGGTATTGGCAATAGAAGGAGTTGTACTTAGAGAGAGAGAGAGAGAGAAGAAGGGGAGATCTCACGCAATTTATAATACACAATATATATAAAGCGAAACATGTTCGCCAATATTTATATTTTATTTAATTTATGGTATAAAACTTACCTTTCTTCGTTGGTACTAGCTCTTCGAGTATCTGTCCAGTAATTTTGATACGCCTGTGAGCCACTACGACCATTCGTAATTTATCACCCAAATCTTGAAGTTCTTGAATCTGCGCAAACGTTCCTATTTTAAAAATATCATCCAATTTGTCCACAACTTCGTTGTCGGTCTCGCTGTCCTTCTTCATAAATATGCCGATGTATGGTTGATTTAATTTCACTTTACGTCTTAGCAAATCAATCAACATCGGATTTGTGACCTATTTAGCAAGAGAATCATGTCATATGAAATTTTTAAATTTATATAACCAACAATATACGCCTATTTTACCTCCAAGATTTTCATAAACCTAGGAAAGACCGGATTCCGACGAATGGCCAACAGAGGAAGGTGAGGCCAAACTTCCGGCACCGCCACCGTTGCCGGTAATTGCGGCTCTTTGTTTATAATATATTCATGGGGCTCTTGTTCGATTAGTTCTTCTTCCTCATCGCGTTTATTGCGGTCACTGCAAAGTCTTCTCGTACATATGGCCAATGATCGTTGCTGTTGTTGTTTTATTGTTAATGGATTAAAGCGTTTTAGCGTCGAACAATCTTTACCGAAAGAGGCTTTCTGCCGTTCGTAGATCACTAGTCGATTTATGTTTCGTCTTAACAATATATGATGTTTCAATAAACGAGTTAACATTTTTGTGTTTGACACAATTTTAAATGATCTAAAATTATTCTAGCTCTATTATCTGATGCAATTAAACGTAAAATAATTCAACTCGTCACTCCGACCTTAAAATTTTCTTCTGCTTTTCAAAGTAAAGACTGATTCCTTTGATAATCGTAGAGTTACCCTATCTTGTAAATTGATTCCCATGGCATCTTTTGATGTAAGAAAAGTTCTTATTGTGATCACAATTGGAATAAGAACAAACGTGATTAAAGTCCACTGCCTCCATTGCCTGTATTTTATTTATGATTAAAAACAAAAACCAGAAACGACGAAACGTTCTGACAATAAGACCTTATTTTCGTTTTCGAGTTAAAAGCGCCCAAGTGGTAAAAACAATAGACAGCTATGTTACCGTACTATTTTAGAGGAGAAGATAAATTTTTTAGACCGAAAAATGAAGAAATCAACTTAAACATAAACCCCAAATTTATACAAAGTAACGATGAAAAAGTTAATTTAAAAGTAAACGAAACGTAGCGGTAAAGAAGATTGGTTAATGTAATTAGATAGTGGGTAAGTGGACTTTTTGAAACACGTGGCGTTAACGGAGTCTTTGCGACATCCTTTGCGCAAATGTATCTGCACGATAATGAGAAATTTGAAGAAACTGTAAGGATGAATTCGGGCAATTTTGATTTATTATATGAAGATAAACTTTATAGAAATTCAATCGTGTAAGTATTTCTATATGAAAAATACATCTGAAAGCATTCAAATTTGATAATTTTTCCAAAATATATTTTAATGTTACCTTCGGATCAAAATTTTTATTTATTGTTCACTTAAACTACTTTCATAATTTAAAATTTTGAAACATGAGTTCCTTAATCCTTCATTTATACTAATTTTTGCAAGATGCTATGCAGGGTTCTTGTTGATGCTGATATATTTCGAAAGCTCTGTCCCTAAGATAATGCGTTTCTTTGCTATAATATTTATATTGTATTAAAGTTTCGGACAGTAAGTATAGTGAAGTTTCCCTTGGTTATGAAAATCGAACATTTTTCAAAGCGTATTTTTTTCAAGATATCTGAATATACGGTTTATTCTGAAAAATACTTATGTCTTTTCTTTTACTTGTTTCATCATCGCACTCAATATTAACGTCCTTTTCTTCTATATATCATCTTCTATCTATATCGTCTCCACGTCCTAACCACTCAATAGATAATGTGCTTCTAATAAAAATACGTTGGCAAGCCCTTCTGATATTTCTTTCGCCAGCGGTTCGTCTAATTTAAAAGCACATTATCGTTCTCTTCACAGTTAGGACTTCCGCTGTTAAATTGTGGGTGAAGAATCTTCCTGGATAATTATTTTGTCATAAGATATATTATTTCCTAATGAACCAAGCTTTTCTCGGAAAAAATTTTCCAAGGTCCCTTGCTTTAATTTTCTGAACAATTAAAAGTTACTTTCCATGTCCATGCATACCAAAAACATTCTATATAATAATTTATCATGGATACTACGTTAACAAAAAACTATCAAATCTTTATCTTTCCATCTTCTTTTATCTCTCACGATCACGGCTTTGAAGTACTCCTCTTTCGCCTCGAATAAATTCATCAGCTTGTTGTACTTAAAAGAACAAGTATTTCAATATGTCAATTCTCCTTGGAGGTAATCATGTAAGCAGGCGACGGTCACCAATAAAATCTTATCATGTAAGCAAATTTGCTGGTGATTGTCACCAAATGCGCTTTCTGAGTTACCTAAAATCTGGCTACACCAAAATTTCTGCCACTGGGAAGAAATTTGCATTAGTATTTGGAAATTAAATTGTGTTTGAAATCGAATTTATGAATTAACTCTTACGCAAGAGAAAGGGAAAGAAATTTGGTAAAAGTAAGACTTTTTTTCTTTTTTAAATATAGAGTCCAATTGAGGAATGTTAACCAATGTGTACATGTTCGGTACAATGTATCTTAATTTCATTTTATGCTCGCTCATAGAAGAGTTGCTACAGCTCAAAGAAGTTTGGAAGAGTCACAAATGCTTTTGCAAGTGTTCACTATAAAGTGAAAGGAGATTGTTTGAATACTCCAGCACCGTGGACCTACGAAGTTGATGGTATTGACGTTCGTGTGGAAGCATCTCAATTGTGGTAGTTGGGCGAAGGAATTGAAGGACTGCTGCCATAAAATTTATAAATATTATACCCGTCTAAAAAATATTAAAATTGTTTATAACTCGCACAAAAATTTACATAAAAATTAAATAAATATTGAAAGTATTGAAAAAAACTTTTTATATACTGGACCTACTTTGCTTTGCATAGTTATTTTTATTTGTTCTTATGTGTAAATCCTTCTTTGCTCTAAACAGTTGTAACATACTATCGTGAAACCATTCCGCATTATCGTTCCTTTCCCTCATTATTTGCAATGCTTGCTGTTGCAGCTTTTGCTTACGATATTCTTGCTCACCCTTGGTCTATGCCCGATACAACTCTTTCCTCCTTGATGAGTAACTGCAAAGAATAAGTATTGAAGCTGTTATTTGTTGTTAATTAGACGTACTTACATCCGTTTCTGAGTTGCACTATTTGGAATATCGTCCGTGGCCGGTCAATCTATTTTATTTGCAGACAGCAGTGAATTGTCACTAATATTTTTAATTGAAGTGTCATATGTAAATATCTCCTCATCCCCCGGAACTGCAGTCCCAAAATTGTCAAAAAGAGATTAATAATTCTTCTTCATTGCGTTAATTGTAATAGTTTAACACATCACATTTAGCTGTTGTTTATTCAAACCTTTCATATAAGGAAAGTCCATTTTTATTTGCTTTTCGCTAGCGCCGTTTCGTTTCACACATACATTTTGCTATTTACATTTAAAAAAATTTTTTACTAATCCGCAGCAAGTAAATACAAATTTCTTGTAAATCGATTACGATCACTAAAAATTGTGATCCTAAAAGCATTGAAATTCATTTATCATTTTATAGTCTAACATTAATTTTCCATTATTTTCTTTTCATTTAGTTTTGCATGCTTGTTAACATTTACTATATTTGGCTTGTATACAAACTAAACAAACGTCAATTTGCATTTTTTTTTTTTTTGCGGTTCTCTCAGTTCTTAATACATTATAATGGGAAACTTAACCTCAAGTACTGGAAAGTTGGCAACGATGGTACAAGATTGGTATTTTGACTAAAATCCACTGTAATCCCCCCCACCCCTACACACACACACACACACACACACACAAAAAAAGCAAGGCTACGGCGACAGTTGCCCGCTCGCATGATCATTTCTGCTTTTTACTATGTTTTAAATGTGACATTTCTTAAAAAAAAAGGGGTTTCTTGTCTGTGTATTGCCAGTATTTTTTTTTTTTTTTTGGTTTGTAAGTTGAAAAATAGAAGAGGCCTGTCATCTTATAGGACCACAATCCAGTAACGTAATTTAAGTTTTTAATTTCACAGTTTTAAGACTAATTGATTATATCGAATTATTTGATGATTTTTATTAGACTATTTGATTTTTGTTTTATAGGTAATGTTTGACTAATTGGTGATGAAATTGCCTTTGTTTAATTGAGTAACGTGCTGAAGTTGGTTGTGAACACCCCAACGACAGTGTGAAGACTGGGCATTGCAAGTTGTTAACAAAATACAAGCCGCGCTTACCCGATAAATAAATCTGTGTGTATTTAAACAACTAACATATGGTTTGAGTAGCAAAACAGGAGGAATGGAAATAAAAATTCGAATAGCAAAATTGACATGGAAACAAATCAACTTTTTGAGATTGTTTAATGAAAAAAATAACTTTTAGAAATTTTATGATGTCACACTTTCACACAACAATTTCAAATACGTATCTGAAATTGAAAATTAATCTCCTTTATTGCCTTTTTTGTTCATTTTCTGGTAAATAATGTTCAGATTTCACACAATATAATATATAGAAAAAGAGCTAAAATAATGTAATGTGATATATAAAGTTAAGTAAATGGCGGTTTATATATCTCATTCTACCTTTTTCGTCGTGTTTTATTTGTTTGTTTGTGTATGTACAAAACCATATGTATTGCTAATTTCTACTCAAGTTCGCAAAAAGTTCAAATATTTCGGCATATGCAACTTCATTGCTCTTATTCCCAGACCCAAAACCAAAGCGAAAGTACATTTTGTGAATAGTTAAAGAACGACTCTATTTTATGTTAATAAAAAGTTCAATTTTGTGAATACTATCTAGGGAAATTGTTATTAGGCAGGATTTTTAAATGAAATTTTTTTCTCAAATGCGTAAAGATTTTCATTTGTCAATGTATGTTTTGTGGATTGAATTGTATATTCCTTGTGTATGTGGGAACATAACATGTATTTCCCGGGAACTCTTGTGAATTAAACCGAGTCGTTTTCTGAGAGATACAAATATGTTCATATGTGACTTTATGCATAGAGATGTTCCATGTCTATGAGGAAGTAAAAGTACAGTTATAAATTTTCTATAGTTTTAGCCCAGAGCAACTTTTTAAATGTATATATATAAACGCAATACTTTTACAACAGTGACGTCTGTTACAAGCGGGTGTTATAAAACTAAATTATAGACGTGAACATACAACATAAATATGTTTGCTTCAAATTAAAGTTTAAAAATCAAAAAAAAAGTAAAAAAGAAACGGTAACCCTGCACAAAATACGTTAGATTTCTTCGGTGTAATCTCTTAAAAATTAAAAATCTTTTAAAACAAAAAAAATTCACAAAAAGCTTATAGTGAAGTGTTTAATGCTAATAATTAAAGACTTTCTGGAAAGCCCTGAAGAATCTCACAACGAAAAAATATCTAAAACTAAAAACCCATTCCACAATATATGATAACAGAAAAATACCAATAATATATATGGAAATGACTGTTACTGTAGTCGCTCTGAACGGCGTCTGCGTTCCGAAAATTAATTACCTTATTCACCGTGGTTTGTGTTTGCCTAGTTGAGTTGATTCTTTGCTAGTTCACCTCAGGTCCTGTTCTCTCTAAGGAGACTAGTGCAATTGACAACTTCACTTATTTCTTAGTTTTTGAATCTCGAAAAGGAAGATTGAGGATGTGCTGACGAGTCTAAATCCAAAAAATACTCACAATTCTATCACAAATCAACCAACGCTTATTCCATGTTTACATTTGTCACAAACTCATATAATAGCTTCCCCTTCTTCTCAAATTTCATTTTATGACGAAGATGAGAAAGACTAAGCGAAAATGGTGCAACAATTCGTATCTTCTCAAACCTTTTTTTATGGGGATGATAAGAAACTTTGACCTGTCTGGTCCAACGGCAGAGTAAAACTCACTTGACTTTATCAATAAAATCAGATGAAAGACTAAAATGCAGAGATAGAAATAATCTGGACCCCTTTGCTACTCCGAATTGCTCCGCAAGGTAGCTGCCTCAATCCGTTTCAACTTAATCTTTACACTGCCAAACTTCATAGCATTGAAGAGTGAAAAACTGCATTCTTTCAGTATGCTGATGACTTCTTAATAGTTTTCTCGAACCGATCCGATAACATGGCAGTTCAAAACCTTTTAGAAAAAGTTCATTTTTTCTATAACAAGGGATGTTACAACCGAAACCCTACTTAAAATCCAAGTAAAATTCAAGCAATCTATTTTGCCAAGCGTTCGAGTAATCAATCTAATATGAACATTAGTGGTATCCATATCACTCAAATAAATTCATTACATTTCTTTGGTAGAAATATTAACACAACTCTTATTTTTCTTGGCAATTACGAGAAAACTATTAAGGACTCCAGCAAGAATGTCAATACCATTATACTAATGACTAATGCTTACAATGACATATCCCAAGATTCATCTTATTGTATAGAGTCTTAATCCGATTCAAAGTAGAATCCTCGTTCTATCATCTATAACCCTCTAAAATATAATGCCAGACTGATTCAAACATTTCAAAACAAACAACTGCGTCGATGTTTAGGTCTAATACAATCTACTCCGAATAACCTCTTTCATCTACTATTCTGCGCATCGTCAACAAAATACACAGCTTTCCTTCTAACTGCAAGAGAGTTAATGAAGGTCTTATGTACAAATCCTAGCGTATACGACAAAGTCACTTCGTCAAATTCCACTTGTAGTTATACTACCTGCTACAATATACTCATGGATATTTTCTATAATATCACGATTGATCATTCACAAAAGGAATGTCTAAAACTTCACACTCTATTCAGCATCTTTTCATCTAGTGGCTCGCAGCCAACGAAATCTAGCTCCATCTATAACCCAATCCATCTGCTATGAAAAAGTCAATGAATATATTAACAATTCCTTTAGAATATGTGCTACAGATGCATCTGTGGAATCTATGTGCCCTGGTATGGCCATCGTTCAACACAATTCCAACTTTTCGAGAAAATCCATAGCTGAATATGATAGCTGGTTTCTATTTTTGTGGAATTTATAGTAGTTAGCATGGCTGTACAACACGCTACTCAAAGGACTCATAAGATTGCTTTCATAACTGGTAGTAAGTGTACTCTTCAAATAATCTCTAAAACGGAAGAACATAGCCTGTACGTTGGTAACATCTTTAGAAGTATAGTATTTTCCTACCTATCGGAATTGCAACTTGTTTCAGTACCAAGCTGCTACGACTGCCCGAAAAAACTGATGGTTTAGCCAATGAAGCAATCACTGACGGAGAGCTTTTTCGGTATCATTATGTTCCTAAAGAACCCTTAAGGGTTATCAAAAACTCTCTTCGTGAGGGACGGTATAATGAATTCCATATCGTAGCCAGAGCCAAACATGATCGCACTGTATATCAACTGTTTCCAAATATATCCTCTGAATTATGGATTTCTGAAGAAGTGATCAATTCATATGGAGTTCAACTCCAATAGGTATGCTTGTAACAGGTCACACGTAAGGCAAAACATATCTCCAAAGAGCATCTAGGGATCTTCGTGACACATGTACCTTAAGAGAATCTGCTGAGCACTTGATATTCAAATGTGAAAAATATGACAGAATCAGAAATCGTTTCAGTTCTTTCTGATTCTTTCCGGGTTTAAAAACCATCTTCTTAGCAACGGATGAAGAGCAAGCAAGGGAGCAAGTATCTGTGTATCCTTGATTGGTTAGACTTTTTATTGTAACATACTATGTCTGAGCCGCACGCTGGATTGGGACCACTTTTGTGTAACGGCCTGAGACCTTTATGTCAACCGAGCCTTCCTTCACTTTAATTTTGTGTGATAATATAAATTTGAAAGAGAGAGAGAGTCGCAAAAGTGCCTGAAATCCTTCTATGATTCTTTGAATACGATTAGAAGAAAAGAAAGAAAAGTCAACGCACTGCTACATTCATAATGTATATTTTATTGCTGGTAGGCATTGATGATAACGGAGTGTATGGAGCAAGATAATTATTAGCAGCCATTTAGCTGACTTGTATACTCACTTATGTTATAGTTTCTTTTTGCACATGAAATGTATCTATGTAATTAGGCAATAGGCCTACGGCTTTCTAATTACTATGATGAATGAATAAATTAAATGAATTTTATAAAAATTTCATTTTGATGACATACGGTGCCTATGAATTAGTTTCAGCTTACAGTTGAAATGGATGTTCAATATTTAATCACTGAGGTTGAGCATAACAAAATTTGAAGGCAATCATAATTTATTTAATCCTTTTTATTAAATTTATTCCTGCTGCAAACTATTTGCTATTCTCCTAAATCTTTTGATTACAAGATGGCGCTAATAATATGATTTAGTATGTTCTATATATATATTTATAATTTTAATATCGCTGTTTAAAATGTGACGTCATGCACAAGCCTTTAGTTATACACTGTCCCGAGCAAATTTATGCGTATAAACTTCCCTTTCTTTCTGGTTTCGAGTACGTTAGAATGATGGATTTCTCTCAGATAATACTTTCTTTCTCATTTTATATGCTTCCTTGTATCGAGAAGACAATTTTTATACCCCTCACCGAAGGAAGTATATTTATTTCGTAAAAACATTCGCAACGCCCAGAAAGAGGCTTCAAAAACCCGACAAAGTATACATATATTCTTGATCAGCATCAAATTCTCAATCGAAGTAAAAAGCATGTCCGTTGCAGACATTCTCACGGTCACAAAAGTGAAGCTATCGATTTTAAATTTGGCAAAAACATTTGTAGTTCTTGCGCATAGGTTAGTATTGAAAATTGGCGAAATCGGTCGATGCCTACAATACCACGTAAACTGAATTTATGCGTAAAGAAGAATAGTGTTCGAAACTTATAATTTTTGCGTATCACTGTAGCAGTTTTTGATCGATTTGGCCCGTTTTCAATATCAAACGCCGTGCAAGAACTTACAATGCTTCTGTCAAATTTGAAGCCGATAGCTTCATTTTTGCGGTTAGGGGAATGTTTATGACAGATATTCCATAGATGGACAGACAGATCGATTCAGAATTTAATGCTGATCAAGAATGTATATACTTTGTGGGGTCTCTAGAGCCTCCTTCTGAGCGTTGCAAACGATGCTTTCTCATGAGCTATTATTTATTTCGGGATAATTATACGCGTGCACAGTTTCCTGCTAGAAGAGATCTTATCATGAATTCATAATGTAGCCACTCCCAGTACCAATTGTATGCTACTTCTAGGTAAGCGTACTGTTATAAATTTATAAAGCACATGAAATGAACTGAAATTAATTCCGAAAATCTGCCAACAAGTAAAATGTTACTTTCCGAACATAACGATTGTACCGAGACTTTGAAAGTTTACAGCTGGGATGAATGCTGCGTGAAAATAGTATGACCTGTTGCTGCCCAAGTGACTTACATTACACATGGGGAATAAAGAAACGTTTTTACGAGAGCAACAAACAGCGCTGGGTGTAAATGATATGACTCCCTGCTTGCATACATGCGAGAATAAAACCTTTTAATTAGTTGTCTCAAGTTCTTATGAGCACTTTAGATAAGTGTGTAACGGGTGACCGGAATAGCAGCACTCTCGTCAGCTGAGAGTAAGCTTTGTAAATTTTTAAATGGAAGTGATTGCATACAGTAGGCCAACAAAGTCTACATATAGGAATTGAGATTTCTCTTATTAAAAATTGCATTTTTATTAGTTGAGGGTCAAAAGATATATTTCATAGGAGAACCGCAAACTTATTTTTATGACTTGAGACTTGAGTTATAAGGAAAAAATATACTTTAACCCTATAAAAATCCTTAGTTAACGGTATTTACTTTTTGCTGACATTTAAATAAACAATTCATTAATTAAAGCAAATTTCTCCATTTCTTTCCTTTTTTTTTTTTTGATAAGAGAAACCCTAGTTTTCGGTACTGTACGTAGAGTTTATTGGACCATCGTATGTTTAATTTAGTATATTAATGGTTACACTGTTATCTGGTAAACTTTCGATGCTGGATTCGTCGTTCGTCGCGCATAGGTAAAAATAATTTTAAAAAATGTCAGATTGTGCTCACGGCATAAGAGACTTTGATGAAAAGCGTTTCATACAAGCCAATGAAAAGCCGTTGGACGAGAAAGGAAAATCTTCTAAAGAAGGCAACTGTAAAAGTAAGTAGGAAAATACATATAAATAAAAAGTTTACATGAAATAATATAATTTCATTATTAAAATGTATTGCTTCTCTTTGGAATGCTAAATCATCATCCATCTAAATTATATCGTAATTCCAATTGTTAACAATAATATTCAGAATCATATAAGATGATCATGTTAAGAAAGGCTAAGGTTAAAAAAGACTAAGTTTTTGATTTTCTTCTATTTGAGAATGTATTAGAGATTTGTTATTAAATAAATCTTTTTAAAACAAAAAAACTTTGTAAAAAAATCCTTTACTTGTATCCTGATATTTAGAGTAGATTTCGCTAAAACTAGCACGGGGATGTTGTCATATATTTTGAATATCGCAAAATGCAGACTTAAATCTTTTTGCATTTCGCGGAGCGAAGTATGGATTGAAAAATTGCCTTAATCGGTGGAGGTAGAGAAAATGATTCAACGCATTTGAGGGAAATGTAATTTTGAATGTGTGTAACATCAATTTGGACTGAATATTTATTATTTACTTATTTATTTATTTATTTATTTTTTTTGCATAAATTATTAGTAGATTTACTTGATCAATTGAAATGTTTTATTGGCTATAGGGTATACTATGTGTATAACTAAGTTGGGTTCGTTCTTAATTGATAATTAAATTTTTTTTGTATTTTTTTTGGACTAGAGAGAAAGATATATATATATACGATTGGGAATAAAAAGTAGAATGGTAAAAATGTGATATGTCGGGCTCTACACAATGGTGAATATTTTTATTAGTAGATTCAAAAAATTCGAATCAAGCCGAATGTAATGTTACTTTTGTTCAAGTTTCCGTTTCTTATTTAGATGAATGCAATTAAAAAAAGGAGACAAAAAAAAAAAACAAAAAAATTAATAGAATTTATAGTGACTGCGTGTTATCAACCGGTTTTCATTTTTCATATTTCATTGCATTTTTTCACAATAATAATGTCAAATTTTATGGATGCCGTTGACATAATTTTAGTGAACTGAAGATAAGTGATTCAAGCTAGGAATTGTGATTTTAAAGCCGTAATTGTTATCAATAAACAATTGCTAGTGTGTGTTCATGTATTCTTATTGGGGTTTCATGCTAGCAAAAAGCGATAATAAACATTATGATGCTTTTGTTTTGAAATAATTGTCTTATTATTATGTACGATATCTGAGAGACTGAGGAAGCGAGAGAGACAAAGAGAGATAGAGAGAGATAGATTGAGTGTGTGTTTGTGTTTGTGTGTGTGTGTGTGTGTATGTATGTGAGAGAGAGAGAGAGAGAGAAAGAGAGAGAGAGAAAGAGAGAAAGAGAGAGAGAGAGTACAAGAGATAGATAGAGGGAGAGAGATAGAGTGAGAGAGAAAGAAAAATGCTAGCAATAGAAGAATAACGGAATGAGAAAGAGCAGTAATAAGGGAAATCTGTTACTTACAACCGTTAATTTTTAATTGATTCAGTTTCGGTAAATATGTACTTTTACTTTGCTTCTCATTTACATTGCGAGCGATAATGTTGCGAGAGTAACGCAATTTGAATTCCAATTATGTTCATTTGGGCTAACTCAGCTTTTAAGTCAGTTAGTTAAACAATCAGTCGTTTAAGACCCTTCCATAAGAGTTTAATGAATCAACTACTTGCAGACTATTGTTAAAGGTCTACATGATAACTTCTAGCGGTCAGTCGTCGATTAACATTTTTATAAAGAAATATATTAAAGAAAAAACTGATTTTAAGAATTCGTAATTGTGTTGAAAAATGAATGCTAATGAAATCTGCAAACAAAACAATGACAATGAACACGTCCAGTATAGGCCAGCAGCTTTAGCGAACTCTGTCGATTCGATACGTTTTAACTTAACGAATGATTGGAATATTCTAAGTTCGATTTATGATTTACTGGTGGATGAAAAGGCATTTTGTGTCGCCAGCCAGGAATGGAGTGAGAAAATTGTGCTGTTTGAGCAACCTAAGGAATTAGAGGTATTTCATGTTTTTATAGCTACACAATTGGGAAACACATTAATTACATGTTTACATTTGTCGTAATTAATAGAAGTGAAGTTCGTGAACAGGAATTATTCTTAATGTTCTTAATGACGAGGTTTCTACCCAACAAGTGAAATACCGTTAGCGTTTCCGCAAAAAAAAGGAAAAGAAGTTCAATAGAGACGTTATTAAAATATTGGGTATTAAAAGACTTGACTTAATATATATATTTTTCGATTTTCTCTATCAATTTTTATACCCATCATCGAAGAATGCGGGATATATTCATTTTTTAAAACATTTGCAACGCCCAGGTTCAGAGAGCCCGCAAAGTATATGTGTTCCTGATCAGCATAAAATTCTGGATCGATTTAAACATGTACGTCTGTCCGTCTGTTGTTAACGGTGCCCTGCCTTACAAACTTGCATAAGAATTTGGAAATGACGTAGACTTTTTAAAGGACAAGCCTACAACGCCCACACCCCCCTACGACAAAAACTTTTATTTTAAAAATAGAAAAAATCAGCCGCGCCCACCGCATATTACAGAGCATGAAAATTTGGTTCTTTTACTTTTTCTCTCTTTTCTAGGATAACGATGTTGGGGTACAATAGATTTAGTGACGATCGAATATAATTTTCTTACCTGTTCTCTTTCTCTTCGCTGGACACGCGCATACGAACAGATGTATTTTATCGAATTTCAATTAGCGTCTTCTCCTTCTTAGTTGATATCCATTTCGGTATTCAAAGTTTCTTGCAAGCTGACACAGTTGTGTCAAGTTTAAATAAAAATCATGTACACGTATATATAAAATATTCAAATTTTTCATTGACTTTCCGTTCGCGGGCGTTTTCACTTTATCATCATTGTTTTTATTATTGTTTTTATTGTTGTAAATCAACAAAATACTTGCCATTTTGCTTAGTTGTTTGTTTTTTTTTTTTTTGTCATAATGTTGGGCCAACGTGTCAGCGACATTTGTTTTTCTGTGGTTACCCGAATATATTTTGCAGATTTTTTCCGCAAACTTCTCTTTTTTTTCCATTTATCTGTCCGTCTTGATCTTGTCTGCGTATTTAAGTAAGTGTTCATGCTCATGTCCATAGCGTTGTCATCTTAGAGACTACATGCATGCGAACTGTATTCGTTCGTTTCTATCTGCAAGTGTAAGCTTTAATTTAACATGACATGACGCTAATATGTATGTATTAAGTATTTTAGTTGCGTTTGTATCTAAGTTTGTGGTTTTATTCCATTTTTTTTTTTCTTCGACGCGATTATTAAGTTATGATTTTGCGTTGACAGGTGGTTGAATTACTGCAGAAAAATTATATTAAGTTTACAATTATGTTTTCACGATACACGCTCTCGCAATCGTGTTTTCTATCATATATATATTTTACGGAAATTACAATTCTTAATAATGATTAGAGGTAATTGGTAAGCTATGTTAATAGTTGGTTAGACTTTCAACAATTATAAAAACTTTAATTGCAAAGTGGATAAAATGGATATCAAACCGAGCTATCGAAAAAATGTAATACCTTGTAATCTTCTCATACAATATTGAAGGCCCTGCAAAATATTATTGACCTGCGACGAATTCTGAGACTATGCTTGGATGCATGGCTTGTGTAAAGAGATGAAATTTGGCGCAGGCTAAGTACAATTATCAACAATCGTTGGAATGTCCTCTATGAAAAGTGTAAAATCTTAGTATCGTTAGCAGATGTTATACCGACTTAAACGATATATTCTCCATTTAATATTAGCGGAGGTTAAGTCGCTTTTTAAAAGTTCTTCCTGACGTAAAGGTAATCGTTCAAATCATTTGTACGTCCCTCTTGGCTTCTATTTTTTTCATTCGTCTGTGAACATATAACAGCCACCATGGGATAATTGAGGTCCGGAAATAAACCATCTTAGCGACAAATTTCCGAAACCGAAAAATTTTTGATCTTAAACATACATATGTTATATGTCTAATTAACTTTCTATGCTTTCATAATTTCATATATGTTCTGAAAATGAAATGAAAGTAAAAAAAAAATTAATTTTTTTTTGAATTTTGATCAGAGCGAAATGTTTATTTTTCGTAGTATTTTTCGCTTATCAAATCTATTAAGTGTTTGGATCATACTTGGCACGTGATCGATTTTTTATTTTTAATTGTTTTTTACTTAGTATTAAAGCATGGGGATATATTAAATTTGCAATTTCGTTAGCAAAAACTTATGAGACATATAGAATTTTGATTAATGTAAGAATCTGTACGAAGCTGGTGAGCAAAAAGCAATCAAACTCAGAAAAATTCAAGTAGAAAATTTCGTCCGTATAGTTTTGGTGAATGGCGACAAACCAAGTGCGAAAACGAGCCCAGTTAGTACACTGCATAGAAAAAACTTTAATCTGCAACTTATAATACACCTCTACCCAGATCTAAAGATCGCTAAGAAAACGCTGAATATACAGTAAATTAGGTTGTGGCGACGGGTAAGCAAAGTTGACTCCCTGCGGCAAATGTAAGCCTCCTATTTATTTTATTTTTTATTCTATTTATGCTTGGGTAAACTGTACCGCATCCTGGAATATCTATTATGCTATATATACCTGATAGTCTTAGTTGCTGGTGCTTATCCTACTGTTAATCCTAGAGTTTATTTCTTTGGTTAAAATAATATTTTATTTACAGTGGCGAGCAAACCTGGATAAAAAAAAAACATTTGATTATGTTGTTCTTATTTACAGTTAATTAGAGGACAGTAAGGATTAATGTTTTGTGTAAAATGTTGTTCTCTACTGCGATAAGTACAGGAATTGTATGAGTTTAACGTATTATTTAATATTATGTATACAGTTTTGCTCGTCACTGTACAATGTAATAAAATACATCAGATCCTATCGTACATCGGTGCACAGTATTGATGAAATCTATTCCATCTATTTGTCTCTCTGCTATAAAATATATCAGTGCTTTCCATTATTTTCGAATTGTGACTGGTGGTGAAAACTTTTTCAAAATCCTATCTGTAGAAATTAGAGATTAATCTAGCAAGACCAAATCGCTACGGTGCACGGAAACGGTAACGGACTTTTAAAGCTGGTGAATATAAATATATTAATATTTACTTACAGGCGTCCTTCGTATAACACCGTCAATTTGTACCGCGCTGCACCGTAACCGTCTTATACAAAGCTTCTTAAATATTTATTTAAACTAATATCTAATATAAGAGAATATAATTTAAACTTAGATATAATATGAATCAAAGCAATGTGTACTGTGTTATATCGAAATTTGTTTTGCGTTATATCGAAACCGTGTTATACAAGACTTAAGATTATTAAAATGTATTAAAACAAGCGAGAAAATTATATTCGGTCGTAATCGACTCTTTTATACACATCACCATGATCAAACTAAATTCTCATACTCTATAACATTTGGAGGGGGCGCGTAATTTTTTTTACTTTTAGAATAAAAGTGGAAATTAATATCTCTCTCTGTCAAATATCCGATAATGTAGTAACACAGTAGCGCTACTCTACCTGCGTAAGTATATCCGCTTGCCTTTTACTAGCATTGCATTGCTTTCTTACGACATCCTACTGATACTGCCTTAGGCGCGTTAGGCATTGCGCTCCTTTCGAACGAACAGCCTGCGGTAGATTTTCTCGCCGTTTCAGATCATTTATCTTTCAGGGCGAACGTACACATACGTCTCTGTTTTTCCCTTACCTATCATTGTGGATATGGCTAGAGAAGACATCCATCGAATGTACATAAGCAATGTATATAAGAATATAAAAAAACACAGTTAACTCTTTTTATATTTTAATTTAGTTTTCCATTAGTTTTATGAATATGTTTTTTTTTACCCCAAAGAAAATCATTGATTTGACGATTGATGAAAACAAATCGCTAACTATGTCTGAAATAGAGAAAATCTGTCGTCAAGTCATAAAATATTCCGTCAAAACCAGTCATGGACGTTTTCATAATCAATTGTTCGGACAGATGGATCCTTATGGTTTAGCTGGAACTTGGATTAGCGAAGCTCTCAATACAAGTGCGTAAGTTCATGAGAATTGTGCAAATATTATGTAAAAACTCTCCTAATAACTCGCTTCTCTTGCAATTTCCTTAACTAGTTATACATTTGAAGTAGCACCGATTTTTTCATTGATTGAAACTGAAATAATAAAAAGGATTTGCGAATTGTGCGGCTACGTTAATGGTGATGGGATCTTTTCGCCGGGTGGCTCAATATCTAATATGTAAATGGTACTTGATATTGTTATTGATTTTGATGAAAACGAATCGTTTTATTGATCAAGGTATGGTTTGGCTTTGGCGCGTTATAAACGTTTTCCTAATATTAAAACTGATGGCATGTTCGGTTTACCGCCTTTGGTATTGTTCACATCGGAGGAGTCTCACTATAGTTTAAAGAAAGCCGCACATTGGCTGGGCTTCGGTATGGACAATTGTGTTGAGGTTACGACCAATGAACGCGGACAAATGTCTGTGGAAGATTTGGAGGATAAAATATTGCAAGTCAAAGCCGAAGGGCGCGTGCCTTTATTTGTTAACGCTACAGCTGGCACTACAGTGTTAGGCGCGTTTGATGATTTCGAAAAAGTGGCGGATATATGCGAAAAGTATGACCTTTGGTTACATGTCGATGTATGTTGTTGCACAGTTCGTTCTTTACTTGACTTACTAATATTTTTCATAATTCGTTAGGGTTGTTTAGGCGGATCTGCGTTGTTTTGCTATAAATATCGTGAGCTATTGAAAGGTCTCCACAGATCGAATTCATTCTCTTGGAATCCTCACAAGTCAATGGGTGCTCCCCTGCAGTGCTCCCTTTTTATAACTCGAGAGCTAGAATTGTTGCCTAAGTGCAACAGTCTAGCGGTCGATTACCTTTTTCAACAAGATAAATTCTATGATGTCTCCTACGATACAGGTAATAAGAGTGTACAATGTGGCCGTAAAGTGGATGCATTTAAATTGTGGCTAATGCTAAAAGCTCGCGGTTATGGTAGCTACGGTCGATTATTGGACTATGCTTTAGATATTTCAAAGGTGTTTGTAGATAAACTAAGGCAACGTGAAAGTCGCGGATTTCGTTTGGTTATCGATGAATTTCAATACACAAATATCTGCTTTTGGTATATACCAAAACATTTGAGGAATCTAGAAGAGACCGAAGAATGGAAGCAGAAATTGTATGAGGTAAATATAAAAAATAGAATTTGAAGATCATTTTTTAATATTTGCTTAACAAAGGTGGCTCCCAAAGTGAAGGAACTTATGATACGCGAGGGCACACTTATGCTGGGATATTGTCCTTTGCAGTATCGTAATATAGGCAATTTTTTCCGAATGGTCTTCACCTGTTTTCCGGTAATAACACACTCCGAGTTAGACTTCATTTTAAACGAAATTGAACGATTAGCTGAGCAACGGCACAAAGATATCAATGGTTTCGTTTAAAGCTTATAAATGTTTTTTGCTTTACATTTCAATCCTATGGCTGCCACGTATAAATTTTTGTTGCCTTTCGCAACAGATAATACAACAACTTTGATATATTTTTATTTTTCTTCTTTGTCTTATAAGACTGCATTTATTATTTAATAAAAATGAAACCAAATTTATAATAAGAGTAGATTTTATTTTTATGACCGAGCATTGTAAGATAACAGTCGGAATCCACCGAATCACCAGTGTAAGTGTTTGATCAACTTTTGAAGGATACTTAAGATGTTTAAGAAACTATAGCAATTCCATGTCACGGTGCTATCCTTAGGGCTTACGCAATAGACATGAATCAGCTCGCTGAAGAGAAATTAAATGATGGAAACTAATGTGAATGGGATGCAAGATTACCGAATATTTAGAGTGAGTAGTAACGATTCAGAAGAAAAGTAATTGAATGCTATATGAATTGTAGCCGAGAAACTTGGAAAGGCGATTATTGACGAGAACAGTTGTTTCAAATGAAACAAAAAACCAAGGTCATCGTATTGTTACGAAAATCCCAAATCCATTTAATGCTAATTGATTGATTTTCGTAAGTAATAAATTCCCTAGTGCGTGTTCGCGGTGCGTCATACATCTGCCGGCCGAGGAAAACGATTAGCAGAAAAGCAGGTTAACGGATTAAAAATGAAGCCATGAAGTTAGATGATCGTAACATCCTTGTAAAAATGTACATAAGTAGACTATTTGCGAAAGGCAGTTTAGTCGAAAGAGAACATCGAGTCGGACAAGAACATTCGAGTAAAGAATAATAATAGTTGTGTTAAGCAGTCAAAAAGTATCGCTAAAAATAAATTGTAAATAATCTTACATTTAGGAACATAATAAAAGTTTGAAGTGCTTTTTCTTTTCAATATCCACGATCTAGTGATACGAACCGTCTCGAGGAGCGGAAATTTGTAGCAGTATTATCATATTGATATTGATAATGGAGATTGTGAGGAATCTCCTTGACGGGGTATGCTCAGGGCTCCCCAGGACTCCTTCCAAGATATTTATTATCGCACATCTAGGACCTTCGGATTGGGTGCTGTTATTGTTTTACTATGTGATCTTTATATAGAAATTAAATCAACACAAAGGAAACGCTAATAGTTTCTTCTAATTTACTAGCGTTTTATTCCATTACTGTTTTTCCTTTTCGATTAATAAAGTTTTGCACATTTTCATTTATTCTACACAATGTTCTTATTTGCTTTTCAAATAGAAATTGTTTCTTAATTGCATCTTTCTTAGATTCACTTTACTTTTTCTATTCACTTTGTAGTTTAGCTAAATTTCTCATACTAAATCTCTTTCTTATTTTATTAATAATAATAATAATAATAATAATAATAATATTAATAAAAATAAAGCCGAAAGCCTTTAGATGCTAGTGCTTAAAGACTTTAGTCTTAGAATTTATTCTCTGGCTAAATTTATATAATAATAATAATAATAATAATAATTTTTTTTCTTTTTTCTATTTAATTTTTTACTTTAATATTAAATAATATTTTGTTCATTAATCGTTTGTAAAAAAAACTATTTATTTATGAATATTATTTTGCTTATTTTGCATATGAACCCGCTCTTGCCAGGATTTACCTTCCGAAAGTTCAAAACTTTTTTCCCTGATTTTCTTTACATTCACTAATTCATCGTATGTATATAAAGTGTCTCTTTTTCTTCAAACCGCAAACGGCTTTAAACTGAAGACCACAAGCCAGCAACGTGAAACAACCCCTCTCCTCTGATAAAACTCAACTACTCAACCCCTAATGTATTGCGACACGCTCTTTTATAGTCGTTCAGAGTTTTGTCTGTCTTATTGTTATTGCTGACCTAGGTATCAAATCGTATGCTTTTGTAAACCGCAGCACCGTTGGGTAAGTCTTCATATGATATGTACCATATACTTATGCACAATTTTGCAAGCTCTTTTCTATCACAGCGTTTGTATAAGTATATACACGTGTTCTTATGTCTGTCTTTTCTTTAATTCTGACTTAGGTACCAAATCGTATGATTTTGCAAATCGCGAAACCGTTTGGTATGTGAATCAATTATTTCTATATTAACCCTCTCAAACCTAAGAACCAAAGCCGTATTGCTGGCATGTATAGGAAATGCTACGGCATACTTATTTACTATTAAGTGTTAATTATTGTCATAATTTGTAAGGGGGCAAAACGCTCAAGTTATGAATTGTATAGTGCAACCTGTTATGATTTGTTTAGATCTAACACAATCTATGGCTTGGAAATATTAGCAGCAACAATCTATGAAATTGAGTTGATCACAGATGGAAGAAGGACTTATGAATATGTTAAAAGACATTTTAGAGCGATATTTTAGCATGACGCCGCCCGGATTCATACTGAAAAACGATTCGCAGACAGTTGCCTTAAACATGCTATTATAGAGGGAAATATTTAAAGCACGGAGCGCAACGACCACATATGCATCATGCAGCTTGCGTTGCATGCGTTTACATAGAGGTGAACACAACGCAAACAGTTGACAAATTCGTTTGCATTGACAAGCAAAACATTGATGTATTTATCAAAACAAAACAAAATCGTACGATTATTATTCCAAACACGATATGACTTTGAAGTAATCATTTGCATTTTATTAAAACAGTTCTATTTGTGGTCACAAGAAAAAGGAAGAAAACCTAAAATAAGTTATATTGCTTGCTATACATATTTACATCCTATATCACTTTCGACACAGAGTGTATCACGTCTGTGCGGATGTATCCAACTTTCAGAAGGACTTAAAATAGATGCACTTTTTATTATACCGATCAACTGGAATCACTTTCTGAATTGATTTATGTTTGTTTGCCTTTTTTTCTGATTCTGTCCATATGTATTCTTAACCTAATCCTGTTGAACCTAAACTCGGTAATTTTTCAGATATTTTGACGAAATTTGATACACTGACATATATTTGATCTAAGGACGGATTCTATTGAAAACGGATTGTATCACAACACTTTTTGCACTGCTCCCCATACAACATATCATTTTGAAAAGTCATTAAGTATATCGCCATTCTAAATTGATGGGACAAATTTGGATCGGATGTGGTAATGTTTTGAACAACCTCCAATACAAAACTTCTTACGTTTGCTGAACGCCTATATGCTAAGGGTTCAATTTATGAAATGTTATGATGAGGATTGGTTCGCAAGAGCAATTTGATATATCAAATTTAAACTGTATCTCATTCTATATAAGGATTTTCATGAATAATAAGTCCAACAAAGGCAAAAAGTGATAGTTTTTTAATATTTTATGATGAAAATTAATTGATTGATTGACAATAGCAATTTGGTGTAAAAATTAAACGTAAGAAATTTTAGATTCCACCAAATATAGGGATGCACATGGAGGGTAAGCATTTATAGGCCGACAAAGTCTAATTTGTAGTTTTCTGTTACGAAGGCAACTGAAAAATAATGAGAAGTAATTAATTTAGTTTGCCAAATTTGGATCACATGGGTCTATTTCATTTCTACTCCATGTAAGATTTCTCATGAATAGTAAGCTATTAAGAAAGAGGTTTAATTTTTAATAATTTATAACGAAAGTTGGCCCATCTTAGCAAATTCGCCAAAAACATAAATAGTAATCAATTTGCGCCACATAGGTTTATTTATTAGTCTCTAACATCTATACGGGTTAGCATGAAAAGCAAGAGAAAGTACAATTTCAAGTTTTCTATGAAGGAAACTGAAAAGTAATAAAATTTTTGGGAGGTAAATTCAGTTTGCTAAAATTTGGATCATATCTTATGATGTTTTGGACATCATCCAATATGCGGGCTTTCATGAAAAGTATGCATTTGCAGGAAAATGATGTGTAGTTTTTGATGTACCACAACGAGGGAATAATTGTATTAGGCAAGTTGGTGTAGGGTATTTAATGGCAGCCTCGCTTAACTATAATCTTCTTGCATGTTGTATTCGCCACTGAACGATGGACGTATACTAGTTTTATCATAATGTTTGCTAAACCCAAAAGGAAGCTTCAGAGAACCTGTAAAGTATGTATATTTTTGATCAGCATGATATTGTGAATTGTTTAAGCCATGTCTGTCCGTATGTGTGATCTGTGTTGTTGACCCTCTCTTGGCCGTAAAGATGAACTTATTGACTTCAAGTTTGGTGGAAATATTGGACGTTAGACAACGTAGAAGACTGATATTGTCCACATTTACTTTACCAAAAACATACTCACACAAATTTGCAAGCAAATTAATTCTCTTTTTTTTCACTTTCTTGAGATTTCAAATGAAGATATTTTATCCGCCTAAAAATGCGTTAATTCTAAAATAAATATAGCGGACACCACGACTTGGTAGAGCAATTTGTTTTTTAATAATACCATTAATGTGGGTTTAAAATGGAAGGATTTGGAAAGTAGAATGCGGAAAGCTAAGTGCATTAATTCTAAATTAATTATGGCGGACGTCGCTTCGTGATAGATTAATTTGTCCTAACAAGACCTTTTAACGGAGTAAAAAGTTTAATGTAAATTTTATCTCATTCCCTTTTTTATGATAATAAATAAAAGTATGCGAGATTCGGCTTCAGCCGAATATAATTTTCTTACTTATTTTAATTTCAATTGTTTTACTCGAGGGAAGAAGGCATGAGCCTTCAAAAGAAATTAAAGCTATAAATTGAATTTGATGCACGCGCCAATTGATGGCAGATGTGCATACTGTTACAAACACATGAAGTATATTTGCGAAGATTTGATCTGATCGCAATCAATGACTATGAGTGCGTATTTTTGTTAGCGTTTTTGTAACTTTTATTTTGGATGCGATCATCCATTAAACTTAATGTGCCACAGGGGCCTATTAAGTTCATCGACTGTCTGCAAAGCATCGAAATATGTGCGCGCGGATTGTCTGCACATCTTATATGCTCTCACATCTTTCTCATTCGTACGGATTCATTTGGGTGTCAGTAAAAACGTAACTACAAGCTTAACACCGAATTTAATTTCAAGTTTTTCTTCTCATCCTTCCAGTTTTGAGTAAAAATTGGCAAAATCCGTACGCAGATTCGTTCATAGACATAAAAATTGGAAAATTAGTAAGTTACTCTACTGTGCCGGGTTCGTTGCGTTAAGTAAGTAAGCAATTTTCTGTTCTCATATGCTAAGCGTGCATGCATATCTTTCACTTTTTCTGTACTTGTATCATGTATCGCTTGCGCTTATGTAACATGGTATCTTCAAAATGCGGTGCCATGCTTTATTTTGTCCTTATTCAAGAGCACTGAGAGTAGGCAAGGAACAGGTACGGATTCAATTCTCCTTTTCTTCTTTCTTAATTTAATCTGTTTTTATGCATAAATATTAGTATTTTTTGCTTTTCTGTTCGTAAATAATCTCATGATGGTCTTTATTCTTCTATTTCGTTTTAAATAAACTTATTACAAGAGAATCTGAAAGCTTTAATAACAGCTTGTGCTTTAAAATATTATTATTATTTTTATTATAATTTTGGACTAACGAAATAAATTCTCAGACTAAAAGAAAAAGACATAGAGCACGGGCAACATAGACTATCGGTTCTAATTTATAAAAGTCCATTACATATTGTAGTAGTAGCCTAATAGTTTTAATAAAGTAATATATTGTATTGATTTTCTGTTCTGTAGCTGATTTTAGAATGTCCATAGGATTAGTTGCTCCAAATGCAATACTTCGAGCCAACGAAAAGTGAAGGCAGTCACAGCGAATGTGCTTTATAGTGAGAATTCGTCCACAATTGCAGATTGGGGAGGAAGACTTCGTTAAGATCCATTGGTGAGTTGCAATTGTATGCCCAAGGCGAATTCTCGAAAATGTTTGCATCTTGATTATCTCAACATTTGTTGTATATAAAGGTGGAATTAATTGAGGGTTTATAGAAGAGTAGTGCTGATGATGGCATTGTAGATTTCCTTTTATAATTTTCTCTTTAACTTCTCTTCCAGTGTATCTTTGAAAATCCAACTTTTCCACAACATCATCCCTAATTAGAGGTGCAGAAGCAGCACACTTCGTCGCTCGATCAGCTTGCTCGTTTCCCAATAAACCACTACGACTTGGTACCCAAAGCATTTTAATTTTTTCGCCGGGTGTTGTAATGATATTCCTTAATTTTGTTGATGGCGCTCCATCTCGAAGTCGAAGGATTCCGTATAGCTTTTAATACAGACAAACTGTCCGCAACAATGACGGTTTTGAGTTTGTCTTTATGGGAAAAGTTCGTAGGATGAAGGATAGTGCTATCCTGAAGCATCTACCACAGCATAAGCGGGTGGCAGACCAGAAAATTTTGAGCCATCTTTACATAAAAGATTCTAACCGTTACTCTCCAATACTCAGATTTTTTCAGCTATTAGATTCCTGAAGACGTGCTTTAGAGTGTCTTCTTTCTGGTGCATAGACAGCGAACTGTCAAAAGAGCAGTCTTTCAAAATCCATGGAGGTTCAAGACCAAAATAGCGGAAAATTTTTAAGGGAATGCTCAATTTCTTTGCGACATACACACAATAGTCAATTGCAGATGGTGACTTTCGAATTTTCTCGGTAATAATAATCTTTCTCACATCTTCACCGAGAATAGATTGGTTTGAATTAAGAAGCTTGGGGACGATTTTAGCTTTTAACTCATAATGTCAGGTTTCTAAAGCTGGAAGACTAGTTTCAATTATAATATTGTTGATGGGCGTCGTCGCTTGGTGATAGACCGATTTATGGATGTGGATTTTAGATTTGCAGCTGTTGCCATAAATTATCAAAGCCTAGTCAATCTTGTTTAAAACAAGCATTTTGGTAAGATAAGCAATAGTGTTAATGTGCGCATGGCTCTTCTAATCAACGTATTGTATGAAATACAACCTTGCTTTAAGGTAAAACTATTTTTAGTGAAAAAGTAAAGGTATTCTGAAGCAATAAGCCGATCTGGATTGGTTTTCATCTGAGAAAGCGCTTATTGTGCCACACTGCCCTCGAAACTATTGCATTCTTTTCTAAACTACTGGAATGATCTTACTTTGTATTTGTCCATTAAATGAGAGGCAAAATGAAGCTACACTATTAGTGTAGCTTGTTCTTCGTTTTCTTTTTGTTCTGAACAATAAAAAAATTTTGGTTTCCAAAATTCGTTCTGAAGCGGGTAATATTTTTATATTTGTGGTTTTTTACTAATGTCTGTATGGTAGACGTTTGCATTTATTCTTTCTTTTTTACTAGTACGTGTGTGTGTGTGTGTGTGTGTTGTATGCGCAGTTCGAAAGCACGACTCATTTGTTATTGCTTCTGCTATAGTTTATGTTGTTTTTATGCACTCGTGCTCAAGTGCAGCCAGAAGTTATGTTGTGCTGAAGCTTTATTTTAGAATCCGGCATGGTCGTACTTCTTGAGCCTTCAGCTTGAAACGTCACGAACAGTGACAACCGTATGGCATTGATGTTGTGCAACAACAATAATTGCATTTTGTTTTCTTTTATGTGGGTTGAAAGTTTTTCTTTTATTATTCTTCTTCTTCTTTTTCTTCGTCGTCGTCTTCTCGGTATTGTTTCCAGTATTTATTTTTAAATTGTGTGTAATTTTTTGAAAGATGCGCAAATATTCTGCAGCTATTCGTATGGATTGCTGGATAAGAGCAACGCGGTATGACGTACTTTGACAAAAGGTTTCTGTTTAAGCTGCAAACGAATTAAAAGACATCGTGATGATTAAGAAGAATCGTTTTTAATGCTTTTAATATAAATGTGATAGATATACTCACAAAATAGAAAGAAATGTAGATAAAAGTAGGAGGAGTGTTTGACGTTAATTTCGTTTCGTTCATAGTAAGTAAGATTTCTTAAAATGCAGAATTTTAGAATTTTTCAAAGACGAACGACCACAAGCATCGAGAAAATGTATTAACAAGTTTTAGCAATAACGACACATAGTGTACACTTTCAATTCATGTTGAATTTTGCTGACTGATTATTCAGTGAGAAGTTTGTAGAATGTTTCCAGAGAAATACCGGTCTGCTTTCTAATTCAGTTCAGATTTAGATTATTTTCTAGCTTGCATATATAAATCAATTAAGTATAAGCAGAACTACGACTTTGAAATTTTCGACAATAGGTGACTATGGCCAAACCTACTTAACTTCGGTTTCATTCAACGGTATGATAAGTGCACTTTGTGCGGTCTCTTCGCGATACACCGGGCAATAGATCAAAATTATATTACCAAAGATCCAACCTATTACTATAGACGATATTTGCAAATATTAACAGTAGTTGCACTTTTCTGCGGAAGATTCTACGTCGAGGTGAATGAAAAATTCTCTCGTTTTTCAAGTGATTGCTTAATATGCTCTTGCATCGTACTGCAATTGTATTGTACTAATGACTAAGAATGACTATTACCGTCGCCGCGTATTTGCAAATATAATGGAAAATTTTGAAACAGATTCACTTTATTTCCTAATCTAAGTCTGTCAAGAATAACACAACAGTGCTTTATGGTTGTGCTTGACCGAAGACGATCAGACAACTTTCTTCAGATAATTTAAAGACTAATTGAGTAGAACAACAATACAACTAACAATCTGAACTTTATGACATAAATAAGTTTGCTTGTGTGCTTTGTGTGGATATCTGGATTTATTATCTCAAGCTTATTGCAGAGACGCTTATGTATGTACTTGCAGAATATCGTTAAAGTACATGAAATACGAGAACAAGTTAAAGGAAGGAACAAACAAACAAGAATTACAAGAACGGGAACAAAAATGCAAGAAATAAACGGCAGATATTGTACGTTTAATAGGACGAACGCATTTACGTGCCGCAACATAAGTTTTACAAATATTTTTTATATGCAATTCGAAGTTATTCATTCCATTGCATTTGTTTGGTTTTTTGTTCATCATGTTGTTTGCTTTGTTTTCTTTATAATTAACGAGTCAATTAACCGAAGCAGTCTTACGAGCTGGTAACAAAAGGAGAGAGTTTAAAATTTATGGACAATATGCTTCTTTCCAAGCATAAGCTTTGGGATTAGAACTTAAGGTTTGATTAAACATTAACATTAAATCTTAGTTATCTAGGGCATGAAGATGTGGCGTTTAACACAATTTATTTCAGACTTTCGGAGTTGTCGAAGAGTATTCAGCCCTTTTATTTAATATTGCTTGCCTTTCCATAATGCTTACACCTGCATTAGCGGCTTTCAGTGAAAAACAGAACCCATAATTTTTTTTTAATAAGAATAAAATTTCGTCAATTTCATGTTTTACAATTTTCTCACGAAGTTTTGCCAATTCTCGAGTAGCTTCATGATCTGGCCCTATCATACAAGTTTAGGATTTTATGGGCAAAAAACGAGTTAACGAGATCATTTCAGACCACCTTCTCCTGAATGGAGGCTTTACTATTTAAATAGTCTTAAATCTATTACGGCTTGCCAAAACTAATCATTATATCCATTACCGAAAGACGGAGGTATATTCTCATTTTGCAACACTTGGAAACAAGCTTCAGGGATCCTTTAAAATATACATATATTCTTGATCAGTATTAAAATTATTTCATTACTTCTGATCGCGGTAGTTAAGATAACGGCTTAAAATTTGGCAAAAACATTGGAAGTCGTTGTACGTAGGTTGGCATGGGGAATGAGTCGAATCTGCCAAAGGAGAGGTTTACAATATAGCAAAAACTACACCGACTGGTTTAATCCATTTTACCAAATAAAGCGAAAAAAAGGTAAGTAAAACGTTCTTATTAAATAACTAAGCAATGTTGAGAAATATATATACATCAGGCGGAATGGTTCCTTTCCTTATACTATGGATGGAATCAACATTTATTTTCGTAGGCCTGCACAAAATGAATAATGTTTCATAAACCGAAAAGGCAAGCATAGCCGGAATAGAATAGTGACCGATTTACAAAAAATGTACATTTAATTGCTAAAATATAAAAATCTTTTTTTTCCACCAAAATAGAAGGAAGTACTTCCAATATTTATTTAATTTATAGATCTGATTGTTATAGATGTGACAATTATTTATATTCTTAAGTTTTTTTATATTATTTACAAAATTTTGTGCCAACATTCCTCTAATAACTTCACCCAATTGCCACAATTGAGGCGCGTCCAGACAAATCTCAACACTCTCATTTTCGTAGGTTGCCCATGCTCGAGCGTTCAAACAACCTTCTTCAACTTTGCTGTGTACGCAAATATTGCGCAGCGCTGTAAAAACCTTTCCGGGTCTTGCCAGCTACTTCGGGCTATAGCAGAAGAACATGAAGAGCGGAATAGCTCAGTGATATAAAAAAATGTTCAAAAATTGTAGTAAAATTTTCGAAATATTAATAATACCAACCTTTATACACACCAATGCACTTTTCCACAATATTCTCTGCTTTGCAATGGACTTCTTTTTTTTCTTTTATTTTTTTTAGTGGATTCACTGTGCGTTCATAATCACCTGAAAAAAAATTAGAAGATGTAGTTCTTTGGCCGCTTATCGAGAAGTCAAGCATTGCTATCATGCCCATTCCAATGATTTTCTAGGTAATCTCGTGCACCAGAGTGCCTCCACACATGCAAATCATGGGAAGATCATGGTCGTAAATATAGAAAGAAATGTTCAGTGCTAATACACAAATATTTATATTACTTACTAATATTTCTTTTTAGCTGTGTTTCCCTTTTCAATTAATGAAAATTGCTTCACTTCTCCCTAATTTTGAAAAGCATATATGTATTCTATCAACTTATCCAACCACTGTAGTAACTGGTAAAAATATTATAATGATTTTTGATAGTAAAACAAAAAGTTCAATTAGCGCCTAGATTATGAAATTTCTGGTAAAATCACATCTTCGTATCCGCGTTTACGGTCCATTGGATCCACTCTGCATAAAGTTAGATTTCCAACCCTTATAACACGTATGATACAATAGTTGATAACGTGCTTTGTGCCACGCTTACGGTGTGGTCGCTACACTTTAAAGTCACGCCTATGCATAATGGCGGCTGTACATACGTACTCCTCATACCGCCGCTCATACCAATTTTTCCCATGACATAATGAAAAGCCGTTTTGTACATATTAGAAACAAGTTACTTACTCGTTTCGTGGTAGGGTTAGGTGATCGGAAGCATCCCGCAAAGCCTTTCTTACTCGTCTCGTTGGAATGTTTTTTGTGCGTCGCGGTCGTCATATTTCTCCTCTTCAATGAACGCGAAAAAGGAAATTGCGATAAATTGTGCTGAAAATTTTTTAATTTAGCTCGATACTTAAAAAAAAAATTGTACTTATTTTTACCAAATTTTTTTTTTTTCACAATTCACAAATTTCCATTTCGGAGACACTTTCATTTTTTTAAATTATTTTAAATTTTTCAATTAATGATTCCTTTCCTAACAGTTGTTTTTCTACAAACGCAACTCTAAAAGAGAGATTTGTGGTGAATTCTCTTGTCGCCACATTTGACGTATCTCAGAGAGTGCATTTGACGACAATCGCCAACAAGTTTGCTTACATGATTCAATTTTACTGGTGATTGTCACTTGCTTACATGATTAACCCCTAGACGTTGGTTTACGGTTGTAGGCAATCGTATCGTTTTTGTGCTTCGCATCGTACGGTAGCTCGATAACGAGACCTGTAAACCGGCCAAGTTCTTCTGGAACTGTCAGCGCCATTTACTACATCAGCTGATGGTCTTAATCGACTTTGAAATACATTTTTCGATTTGAGCTATCGGCTGTAACCTCGACATTGTCCATATTTAGATCTTCGAAGAAATCAGAATCATTTTTTGTTGTTTTTTCTGTAATATTGAAATAGTTATTAACATTATTATTTTTAAGCAAAATAAAAAAAAAAAAGACTTAATCTGCATAAAATACGTGGTTTAAGCGATCATTGCACAAAGAAAACAGGATAAATTTAAACATACACATAAACACATAAGCAAAGCAGATAAAAACAAAAGGTAGACAGGTAAATGGTAGTAAATGATATGCAACAACCAGAAATGCTGAGTAAAAAAAAACTACCTTTAATAAGGGAACAATAATAAGACATGACACAAAAGCCACACCCTGCAAAAGAAGAAGACAAAGGATTATTTAATACTGTTGCTGCCGTTAAATCCTTTATAAAATTAAGAATATCTGTGGAATCAGAATATATACTGACAGCACGTAATTACCAAATACATGGGTACATATGACAAGCACAAGTAAAGCATGGCAACAAGATTAACGAACAATGATAGCCAATTAATACTCTAAGATAATAATAAGTTCACCCTTTCTTACTTAAATATAAATTTATACCATCGATGATAAAAAATTTTCATTATTTCAAAGATTAAATTGACGCGAAATTTCTAGTGCTAATTGCCTAATAAAATGACCCTTTTGACGGCTGTTTCAACGTTTGGTTTTATGGATTTAAAAAACACTGCATTAACTTTTACTAGTTTAATGTACGGTCCTATTTAAATCGACCAAGAAAGTGAACTTTTTTCAGTGGATATTGTAAATGTCTGCACAATGTTAGTGAACCGTTGCGGCGGCCTGATAAAAAAGTGTTTGACTTGCGGCCGCTAGAAACTTGAAGAAGAGATTTGTTTAAGCAGCCCTTTACCGTCGGTTTAGTCGATGTATTTAGCTGAAACGTGTGTATGTTTCACGCCATATAAAGCATATACGGTTTTACAAGATACACTACTTGAGTAACTATATCTACATATACACGCATTTTCTTACAAATTTAGACATAATGGATGACGTCTAATAAGTGAGTGCTCGTAGTGCTAGAAAAAAATGGTATGGAGACAACATTATAAAATATAACGAAAATGGATTCTTTAAAAGTATTTCAACAGATTTGCAATTCTATTTGAAGCGGCAAATAATGCGAGATCAAATATTCATACTTTACATTAGCTAATGTGTTGGAAACTCGAATGACGTATTTGAAAGTTACCTTTCGTTCGCAACGAAGTCGATAGTAGAAATCGTTTTGATTGCACTCACGTACAACTTTCGTCTCATTTTCGTTGCTATCATTCGTGTTTAAGTGAAAAAGCAGAACAAAAGAAGCAAATTTTTGTTTTTATTTACTTGTGGCTGTCAAAATCAAATACAGTGTGGGTTTGATTGCTGACATGCGCACACGTCCTTCATCATGAAGGAAAAAAAACAGTACAAACGAGGAAAAAAAAACAATAGAAAGAATATTTTGACCAAATCTAATTAACCAAATGAACTCGTGCTGTACAACGCTACTAAATCCTTCAAAAAGGAAAAAAGAGGTCTTCTCAAATCATATAAGTTCGTATACAATTGACAAAGCAGAGTGTGGACGAAGGTCGTGCGATTAAAATCAACGGCAAGGAACAATTGACAGTTCCCAAAGGCAGACTCTACCCACACTTCATGTGCGGAAACTCTCTCTTCATCCAGTCAAGACACAACTTTGCTTTCCCAATCATAGAGTTTGAGAATAATCTTTGCAACGCATTCCCTAACAATATAGACATTTTTTTTGTTCCGAAGAAAGAAATTGAAATAATTACTACTACAACGACCGCCACTGCTGCCAACGTTTTCGTAAACAGTAAATACGCGGTCTACACTTCTTGCAAATTCCGCAAGGCCCAAGGAGTCTTTTCTATACTCGCGGATTTCACTGAAGAGGTGAGTAAAAATATGCACAATTTTGTGTAATTGGCTGTATCCTGCAAAGCAGTCGAAGTTATGCATTTAACAAACTAGACGCCACTAACAGCTTCATTCTCGACACTGCACTTATATGTTTTGCTGAGAACCTGCTGTCCTCACATGTAAACATATCCAGGATCAAGTGTCCAATAAACCCATACGCCGAGTCGATACTATACTGTTGGATATGATGGCGCGAGGTCGCATCAACAAGGACTGCACAAGAAAAAATTACTTTTGACTCTTTTGCAGCATCATTCACAAATCCTCGCACGGGAGACCCCCGATAAAAAATGCATTAGCTACAAGGATGGCCACGCCTTCATCTTTAAAATATGCTCAATTTCTAAAGAAATTCTAAAATCCTAAACACACTCTGCCGACCGTTCCAAACCAACATCGTTTAGTTTTTCACAAAATTTTTACGCCCACATTAAAATAAACAACACAAACTTTACACTTTTGAGTACAGACATCCTCAGTCTCGTTACTCTACGGACTAAACTATCCAGGCGTAGGCGTACAAGCTCAGATAATTTTGCGGCTATCTCAAAACAGAAGGACAAAACAGAAGCACCCTCACCGGCAATGATATATATTTGACTAATACAGAGACTATCATAATCAGTCTTCAAAATAGCTTAACAGCAAAACTCTATAACTTATAAAACCATCTTCCAGTCTGATCGTTCAGTCAGTCGGTGAAAGCAACCACAGGCCAGGACTCCATTCTCAAGTCTTATTAAACATCTTAAATTCTATTACCGAAGGAAATAGTTCAATTTAATTGCTCCTGCGTCCGCAACAAAACAAAGCATCTCGAATAGTATCTTAACTGCAATAACATCTCAGTAGCATGTCCATCCCAAGTTCTATCTCTCCCCTTAAACCCCATGATGCTTTCACAGTTAGAACTGTAGTGTAGTGTAGAATGAATTAGTTGCGAACTCTGATATGCGCTTGCGTTTCCTCTCCCGAAAATTGCGGACCTACCTAAAATTGCAGCTGTGTCGTCAACAGATCTCTTGGTAACCTCCTGATACTTAGCTTTTATGTTCCGCCCCATTGCAGGAGATTCGATTCTGCTGCTAACTATTTGCTTCCGTTTAGATCCGACGTGAACGTGTTCATTTGCGGGGATTTTAATGTTCACAACGTATGCTGGGGCAGCAGTTGTTCAAACCGCGGAGGCAGTAAAATTCATGATGTCCTGGCAAAAAACGATTTGGTTTTGTTGGACAATGGCGCATCTACTTATCTTGGTTCGATTTCTTGCTGCTTTGACCTTTCGGCTTTTGGTAGCATACGCTCAACTGCTCGAAACTGATTTACACTTACGTGTTTATTACATAATGTTATGCAAACTTGCGTTAAACCCTCATCTCTTAATAACTCGATCAGTAATATAATAAACTCCATTCGGTTGAACATCCTCTCCGGCTGTTTCTGCTACAACTTCTCTAACGTTGCACTGCGGCTTTCAGCAATAAACATCAAAAAAATCACATTTCCCCAAACCCTGATGGAACAGTACGTGCAACTTAGTTAGTGGCAACCTCAGAGTTGCTGTCAACAAATGAAAAATGGTCTTATTAGTCAATATGACCACTTTAAGATCCGCACTACTCTATTTAAAACTACCAACCAGATTCTGCGCAAACAGCTTACCAGTGCATCATTTCACGTCCACGGCTCCAATAGACCATACGTTAAATGTTCTAACGTTTTAGGCTTCACACTCATACAATGCTTTTAGCTGAAGAATGTTCTGAAATCCGTATGTAGTGGGTTAGTGAATAGTGATACGCTTCTTCAATTCTATTGGACGCCTCGGAAAGAGATCTTTTGAGGCCATCAGTGGAGGTGTATCCGCCTTGCTTTAGTTGCGGTGACCCCTCCTCACTCTCTGGACAGAGAGTAAATGGCAAACGTCATTTCTCTACCTAAGAGGTTTTGTTTAAATACCAATGTTGTGAAGAAAGAAAATGGACACTTCGTGATGTAAGAATCGGCACCGAAGAAGTATAACTGACTGACGATGAGGAAGGAATTGCCGAGTTAGAAAATTTAGAGGCAGCAATCAAGGGGTTTAAGAGCGCACTGAATTTTCTGATTTGCTTTGGTTTTATTTATTAACTCATTTTCTTTTACATTTTTTTGCTTCAGCTATTTGTAAGTACAACAATTTTGTATGGAATTTATTTTTTTTCAGTGTACAATAGTTTTCTCTTATAAATGCAACTCTAAACAACCAATACTAACGTAAAACACAAGATGTTGAGATTTCAAGTAATTTGCCAAGCTTGAGAAAGTGTATTTAACAGCTGTTGTGCGTACGGGTACTCAAAAAAACCAACAGCCATCAAACAATGCTAAAAGCTATCACATACGTGAAGCCAAACCAGCCGAGAAACGAAAACGTAAGCTAACTTTCAGTAAGTGTTTATAAAAGTTACTTGCATGTACTTTGGTCAGCAGCACCCATTAGCGCAAATGCTAAATTAATGCAAAGCATCAGTTTATACAATGATAGAATTCGATGATTTTGACCTTTCTCTACGTAAAATAACAATGTTCCATTAGTATTATTGAGTTATTCAGTGTATGCAGACGCTGATCATGCAACGCCCAAAATTGCGTTCTCGATGTACCTCACTTCTGTTGTTTGAACTGAAGAAATCTGTCGCCGAAGCCCATGAAAGGCTTTTAGAATCTTACGGTCATGCTACTGCACCATATCTCAATTACCGGTTTGGGTTTTAATGGTTTGAAAGTGGTGACTTTCATGTCAATGACGAACAGGAACCTGGAGGACAAGAAAAGGTCCAACTCGTTGGATTGTAAAACGTATTGGACAAAAACCCTGTTCAAACTCTCAAAGAACTTTCGTAAAGCTTAGCAGTCGACGAAGCAACTGTCTTTAGACGTATGCATGTGAAGGAGAAGATCCAAAAGGAGGGAACGAATCGACTGAAAATGTCATTTCGAAACGTTTCAACATCTCGCTTTCATTGTCTTCCAGGCAAAAAAAAAAGATTTTAGTGACGTATTATGAGAAATGGTTTTACTTCGGTAATCTCAAGCGCAAAATGTCATGAGTTAGTTCAGGGGAGCGATGGTGCGGCCAGCAAGGAGTATTGCGAAAATCGAATGAAAGTGTTACTGCAGATGTCTACGGACATTAATGTAACAAGTTGAACTATGTGTTGTCGCAAAATAGATTGACAATAGCGGTTAACAGACGCAAAGTCAATCTCTTGCACAATCTCACAACGCTCGGCCACACGTTTTGCAAGAATTGTTATGGATTCATTAGTGTAGCTCGAATGGGAAGCTCTGTCGTGCCGAACGTACCTAGCGGACATAGCGTGTTCCGATTACCATTTATTCAGTTCGATGCAGCATGGCTTGACTGGCATACGGTTTCGAAATGGTTAACAAATCCGAAAATGGATCGATGATTGGATCGCCATAAAACCAATTTCGATACGGTATCTCCATGTTGCTAGAAAGATACGCAAAATTATGGAAAATATTTTGCTTAATATATATTGTGCCAGTTTTTCTCAATAAATGCCTTTTTCATGTGATTATATAATAAAAATAAAATGCAAGCATCTAAAGTATGCTGTTGGATTAGAAAGGTTGAAAGAGTGGGTAAACCAAACAGCTTCTTATTTGGCACAGTTTTATTTAGCTGAGTTTCTGATCAACATGATGACAATGATGCTGACGATGCTGACGACGATGATCTGCTATATTTCAAAGTAATTATATGTCTTGCATGTACATATAAAGATATTTATTTCATTTTTTTTGCCTATAAATGAAAAGACTATTAGTTAAAACGAAACAATATAAACATAACTGGCAAATTTTTGCCGGTATCTTTTGCTGATTATAACTGCGATTTCGATTTTATTGAGGATTTGCAGTCAATGCGCCCATTCCGTTGATTATGCTATGCTTCTCATTCTTATTTAACGCCTTCGCAAAATTTACTTTAATGGATGATGAAAGATATCCGCGCATGCATACATTATGCATATGTTAAGGTTTGTGTAGTCGCATTCATTGGCTTAAATTTGGATTGTATCGTCTACGTGTTTCTAAATTGTCTCACTTGAGCGATTCGCTGCATTTTCGTTTAAAAAATATATCCCAACATGAATATATGTATATGTGCGCCAACTATATGCAAAGCGAAACAGCTCACTTTATCTATTTATTTTCTAGTCCGTAGAGAAATTTCGAACAGTTTGACCTATAAGCGCACTTATAACCGTAAACATGGTAGTGTTCAGTATTTTATTTTCACTCCCATTATCTATTTGATTTCACGCAACAATTGTCTTTAATTTGTTCTCTTAATATTGAACGTAATTGTGATAATGATGTTTTAGTCCGTAGTATTTAACTAGACAAGCGAAGCAAAGATTTATTTAATTTAGTAAAGTGCTGAGAAAGACTGAAAGTTGAAAATTACAGAAAATTGAATAGTTAGTTTTTTAATGGCTAAAGGCGGTACACTTTTAAATTGCGTAATAATATATACATATAGCATATTTATATCCGGCTAATTCCTAATACAATTTAGATCATAAGTCAGTTGGAATATATAGGGCAAAGTTGTTATTTTTTGTTTTAATTAATGCTCTCATTGTATGTCAAAAAAGAGATTAAAGATCATTGCAGGTTTTTTCATGATAATTGATTGAAAGGTAGAGAGAAAATTCATTTTTTTGATGTATCGATCACGTATATCTCACCTATATATATTCCTCTCTTTTACTTATTTTTTTAGTTAAACGCTCTCCTTCGTTGCGATTGAAAAGCAAATAACGAGAAAAATATTAAATTATTTATCATTTCCGGCGCCATGATTTAGTAGACCAAAAACCGCATTTATATATATATATATTTAAAGAGATCATAGATCATATACAGAACGATAGCGCAACAAAATCATGTATAACCGCTTCATTGTATTTGTGTACAGTTTTTTGGTAATAGTAAGATTTAACTAATTTTCCAACTTTTCACAGGAGCCAGATTTTACTGAAGGCAAATTGAGGACGAAATTCGATGCCCTGATTGATAACTTTGCATAATTCGAAAAAGGAGAAAAATTACTAGTTTTGCGGTTAAACTTAAACTGATAAAAATGATGTTAAACACTTGAAATCACGCTTGCTTTACCAATATCGAGGTATTATGATTCTTAAGCCGTAAGCGTGATTTTAACAGTCGGGCAAAGGGACATCCTTAAATCAATTAGTTGGTTGAGCATTTTGTTTCAATCGTCTGATCGCGAAGAATGAAAAATTTGATGGCAACCATATAAAAATCGGAGGCAACAATAAAGTTACAAAAATATTCTGCAGCTTAACTGGAATACCATTGGAGTCTTCCTCAAAAAACCTGTTTCAACTGATCCGATAAAAGATTGATTAGGATAGTGCTTTAAATGCAGCCCATGTGCGCACCTCTTTCCTGTATTAAAAATAAATAAAAATTTATTATATTTATTAAATAGCAAAATTTCGGTTAGTATTTTTGGAAAATCATTACTGATTAAAATGCAACCTTGTCTCAGATAATATGTTAAATATTTGAAATGAACGTAATAATTAAAAATGACTCTTTATTAATTAGGAAATTCAGTTCAGATTCAAAATCTGGTAACTCTGAAGAAAGCAGGAAAAAATAACAAAAAAGTTAATTATTGTTACAAAGCTAAACTTCAAAGAAACACAAATGAAGCAAAAACGAATTAAAGAATACGAGGAAAATAACAGAAAGTAATGCAATCAAAAAACATATGCATATGCGCGCATCCTGCAGCCGAGGCACCCGAGGGATAATTGGTACGCATAGATGATAGTTTTAATTAACACAATTGAATATGAAATCATAAAGCCGCAAGGTAAACATATGCGCATATGGGCGTGCATATGAGAAATTGTAGGTAATATGTAAGAAAAACCGAAAAATTGAAGAGCGAGAGCGAAAGCGAGAGAGAATATAGAAGTTAAAGTCAAGCCAGAGGCAACCAAATGCCAAGACGGTGCAACATTTTGTTCAAAGTTCAAATTGGGGGATTGTTATGGACTTTTGGGGTTTTCATTATCAAAGACAGTAGTCACCCTGACAATTATAGCCGCAATTTGACTGCGTGTTCTTTCGTTCTCATTATTTGTATGGGAAACGGGTCTGCTAACAATTTCTTGATATAGAGTCACATTCTCTTAAGCGTTTGCAAAGCAAAAGCACATACTATTCTGTGTTTTCCAAGTGCATATGCGCTATGGTATACTTATAAGTGCATATAAGTGTACGAAAAAAACCAAACAGTAGGTGTCCATATTTTCCATATCGCACATGAATTACTCTACATGGCGCCTACTTATTTCATATTATTATTTTATTATTTATATTCCAAAGTTTGTGCTCCACATATAATATATTATCCACATAACAAATTTTATATGATCACTCAATCAATTAAATAAATGAATATATCAATAAAATATTAAAAAATTCGCCTTAACCTTATTTAAACCGCTTTTTAGTTTTCCGGTGCTGTCGGGCCAAGAATGTCGAATTTTTGGTGGCGGCCAGTAAAAGTTGTTAATGCAGCTATAAATAGCACTACAGCCATCAACAACGTGCCAATTATTAATCATTTGCAAAAACATGCGGGACTATGTCAAATGACGTTCGAAGAAGTATGTATCCGCAAAAATCCAATTTACGATCGATCAAGTGACTTTGTTGATGAAGTTTCAGATCTTGGCAATGGGCGTCGCGCAAAAGTGAAAGTGCCTTATAGGTATAATCAGGAGTTTTAAATAATGCATAAAGTTTAGATATTTCAAAACACTTGGGACTAAAACTAAATGTCCTTGTGTGTGTGTGATCGATCAGGCGGAAATAAACATAAAATTATGTAATTATCTTAGCAAGAGTGCTTAGGCTTTTTTTGAATTTAAAGGAGAACGAATTCTGTGCGATTATTGCCATCTGATTAAATGTGTAAGGAACATCTTTCTTTCTTCAAATATTTGGTCAGGGAATAACACTATCTGTTTTGGTGTTATAAAAAGTATTTATATATCTGTAAAAGAACAACGTGAACTTTAAGCTTTGTCCTAAGCTTACGACGTCACACTTATATCTTAATGCAATGGAAAAGATGAATGTTTCGTAAGTTGTTCAGGTCTTGGGCAGCTCTTTTGCTGCTAATATTCAAACTGGTCTAGACCTGGTAGACCTGGACTGATTCAAAGGGAAAGGATGAATAACATTTTTGACTTGAAAACTTGCGATCATGAAGCAGGTTTATCGGAAAGGTCTATAACGAAGCAAACACTGTGGTACAGAAAGATAGGTACTTTTTACGATATACCATACACGTAGACATCTTGAAAGAAGTACGCTGTGGGAAATGTTTGACTCTTTTTGACCAAGCAAGATTGTACTTGTAATCAATGCGAAGCTCTCATATACCGTGTAACATAAACAACCCAAAAGATGCAATTTTTGAAATGTACCCATACTAACATTAAATGTACGCAGCAGAATATTATGAAAATAAACATAAGTTAAATACTAAAAAAATAATTTTCGATAAGATTATGGAGAAAACGAACGTTTGGTTTACCAAGGACGATGGATGCAGCATAGACACAGGCCGATTAAGAGTATACTAGTCGGAAAAATTAACCAGTAAGAAAATTATATTCGGTGGTCTTTCTTCGAATCTTTTACGCCTATCGCCTGGATCCTAAAAAACAGGAAATGAACTACATTTTCATACGCTTTAATAATGGATGAGCGCGGTTGATTTTTTCTATTTTTAGAATAAAAGTGGAAATTTATATAGTTTATGCGTCGTGCTTTATGAGTAACGAAAAACAAGAACGTTCACAGTTTTTGTTATATAGACGTAAGGAGTTTGGTAGGCTTGTTCTTGTGTCATTCCAAATTGTTTTGCTACTTTGTAGGCGGTATCTTCGTTTTTCCGAATGGGAGAACGTTTACCGCGGAACGTTTACCCAGATGCGCAAATAGACAGATGAACGGGCGGACATGCCTAGGTGCATTCCGTGTTTGAAACTGGCCAAGTATTTATATACTTTATGGGGTTGCCAATCGAGTGCTTAAAACCCTAGTCTAAATCGTTTATTATTATTATTATTATTACTATAAATTTAGCCAGCGAAGTAAATTCGAAGATTAATGACTTAAAGCGCTAGCATATAAGGCTATCCGGCTTTATTAAAAACTCTACCGCACTTGAGATTTGAACCCACGACCATTGAGATGCTAGTCAAGATTCTTGCTTATTCGGCCACTCAGGCGGGTCTAAATCGTTTAATATTGTTTTTTGTTTTAAATTTGATTCTTAAGTGTTCGTATACCGGTTAAATTTTTCTGTTAAAGCTATAAAATATTTACATTGCTGTCTTTGCATATTATGAAGTTGACTATGAGTTTTATCTTAGAAATTTTATATGCACTGTAGTACCATCGTTGGTTGAGAAATTTACAACTAGTTTGAGTTGAGATAAATAAATAAATATTATATGAATTCAGCTGACCTGACTGGTGGATTCAAAATTTTCCCAAGTCACGTCAATTCTAAAAATTCTTTCGTATAATTTCTAAAATTTTCAAAATTTCCTTTTAGATTTGGAAGAGCTCAAGCTTCCGATAACTTGAGAAAGAGACATGTAGGTTATTTCATAAATATCGAACATCAGAAACATTGCTTACAGAAATGACTAATGCATTTGGAAAGTATGTTAGTTGCAAGCAAATCATGAAGTAAGAAACTGTTAGTTCCTCCTCTCGCATATCTTCAATATTAGCATTGATCCGTCCTTCATGGCGGTTATCCATAGCCATACAAGCATACATGTACGCATGAAAAAGGCGTCAAAATGAAAATACGTTATGCATACGTATACTTACTGTTCCTCGTGTGTTAAACGTTGATTTCATTTACGAAGTTTTGATTGCTCATTGCGTGATGACGAGTCCCCGACCAATATAACCTATACCTGATATTCTAATGAATCCCTATCCAGGGACTAATCCTACAGATCTATTTAATGTCAATTTCTCCCTTTGGTAATTATTGACCCTAACTGTATTTGCAACGATCGCTTAGTGGATTGGAAATCCTTTGTGGGTAAACAAAACTAAGTTAGAATTTTGACAATAAAAAGTCTAGCTTTCGAGGTCAACGAATTCTGTACCGATATTCACCGAAAAAAAATTTCAGATAATATTAAAAATTTACTCAATGGCCGTACTAGGCTCAGACATTCCACTTAACATGAAAAAGCATAATAAAAAATTTGAAAAGTTCATTAAATTACTCATTATAGAGTAGACAAGAACTGACAGTTGCTTTTTTTTTTTTAATTCAGAAACATTTTTTAATTACTTCTTTGCCTACATACTTGATTATATGCTAGTAATAGTCTGGGAAAAAAAAAAAAAATTAAATAATTTTCTCGGCCACAGTCTTTCTTTCTCTGCCTTTATCATAAATAATTGATTTTTATCAATTGGCAGATAAGAAGAAGGTAACAAAATTTCGTTTTCGCTCAGCTAATACGAAAAAAAGGGTCTCAAATCAATCGTAAAATATTAATGCGCACGACAAATGCAGTCAGTGTGTTCAGCGCTTTACCAAGGTTTTTTGAACTATTTTCGCAAGTGGCAAAGAGTGCGAGTAGAAAGAGAATAAGAAAGTTGGTATATATATAAAAACTTTATAAGTGACTGACTACCTTTATTTTTTTTTACACTCGTTTAAAGTACGATATACTAGTTTCTCATATGAATTGCACTATCTGAGCATTGACGGATTTTAAAAAAGCGCGCTTCAAAAATTTCACACATTTTATCTGATCATACTAAGACCGACTTACAGTACAGTACTTTTTGTTTTAATCGTTGATTTTCAGTAACAAATATTGCATAAAGGAAATAAATTAAACTTAAATGAAAACAAGTAAGAAAATTAAAATCGGTCGGAACTGAATCTTTTATAGCCATCACCGTTATCCTAAAAAAGACAAAAAGAGTGAAAGAACATAATTTTCATGCTTTGTAATATGGAGTGGGCGCAGCTGATTTTTTCTATTTTCAAAATAAAAGTTGTTTTCGTGAAAGCATGTGGGCGTTGTAGGCTTGTCCTTTGAAAAGTTTAGGTCTATTCCAAATTCTTTTGCAAATTTGTAAGCGATACCTTTTTTTTTTGCTAATGGGAGAATGTTTACCACAAATACTACAAAGTTGCGCAAACAGACAGATGGACAGACGAACAGGCGGACATGTTAAGTGCATTCAAGATTTGAAACCCTCAAAGAATTTGTACACTTTTTGGGGTTTTTGAATCTTGTTTTTGCGCGTTATAAATGTGTTGAAAAAAAAAATTAAATTTTGATACCTTATAATATTGGGTAGGCGTGGTCAAAGTTTTTAATTTTTGTGCACAAATGTTATAGTATCGCTCATAGAGTATGTGTTCAAATATGCTTATGAGTAATGAGCAAAAAACCAATTTTTTATTCCTTATGAAAAGCAGAGGTGTTCTCAGTTTACCTACCACGGTATCCATGTCCTGTAACCTATTTGACGCAGTTTCAATACCTACTTGGGTGCAGGAACTTGCAATGTTTCTGCCAAATTTGAAGTCAATAGCTTCATTTTTGCGGCCAGGAGAATGTTTAGAACAGAAATTAAACAGACGGACAGACGGATGTGCTTAAATCAATTTAGAATATATATACTTTGTGGGGTCCCTGATGCTTTTTTCTGGGCGTTGCTAGCGTTTTGACAAAATAAATATACCCGCCGTCGTTCGGCGATGGGTGTAATAAGTTTAATGCGTTTGACGGGAGATGATGGTTGGTGAACACCCACGGTACAATATTGTTTTACAGGAAAATGTAAGCCAAAATATGTGGTTTTAGTATCAAAAATAAAGAAATCAACGTAAATATGAGCAACGGATTTATAAAAAATAACAATTTTGTTAATCTTCAAAATCTGCTCAAAATTTTATGAGATCATCGAGAGGCTTTTTATTCACTAACTGATCCGTAATATGGCAATTACCATTTATGATTCCCTAACAGAACAATTCCAATTGCTTGTTTTTCCTTTCTTACAAAATAGTACATGGCATAAAGCAAAAATAAAAAAAAAATAAAAACTAAGATAAACTTAAATTATATAAGTAAACTTAACAGTTAAAAGAAACGATTATCATTTCTTCTTGTTCTTGTTTTTTTCGTTCTCTTGGTTTTATCTATGTATGTATGCATGCAAAATCATATGATTTGTCAATTCCCATAAAGTTGGAGTCCCAGCCCGAATAAAAGGAATAACGCCTTGGGGTTATGGATTCGTTATTTTCATTTTCATAAATAAAGAAATATTTATAAACATATATACTTGAACTATATTTTTTAATTTGACGATGAGTTCGTAGATGATGGCTATCGAAGTATTGATGAATTGTTAGCTATTAAAAGATTCGTGTAAAGCCAAACAAAAATTTCTCTTGTTTGATCTCACGCACTTTTTATTTTCGCTCTCCTAGTTTGTTGTACGTTGATACGTTCACTGAGCGGTAATATTCAACGTCTTACGATCTCATTAGAAATGCCAGTTTGCTTATTTACAACATCTTTTTAGTTCGGCTTCAAACCTTTAGTTAGTGTGACGTGAATTGACAATTAAGCGCAAGTAGTCTTCTCATTTTTTGCCAGCTTTTTTATCTGTTTATCAAAGAGTGGAAAGCATATACGAAGTGTTGTTTTTGTAATATTCTACGTATAGTGTAGTAGTCTCTCAAAACCAGAATAGCGTTATGAACTTAACTTTGCAATTCTTGTTAGAATTCCGTTTAGTTTTCATGCGTATCTCCTCGAAATCGCATTTGCGTGATATTGATAGTTAGGATTTTTTTTGTTTATTCTTCCTTAAGCGCGTACCATCTTAATGAACTTCTTGTGCATGCATTAACAAAAATGTATACGTATATGTATAGAGATTAAAACGAGATAAATTATAATATTGGTTGTTTGCCGTGTTCTTGTTGAAAATAAATGATTGATTGTAATATTTTTTTCAATTTTTCAATGTTTTTTTTTTCTTTTTTTTTTTTGCGATGGCTCAGCAAACTATGCATCGCGTTAATCTTAACAGTGTTTAAAATAAATTTATTCCAATTACTGTTTGAACTGTGCGTACGTTGCAACTTCTTGTTCCTGGTCTTCTATTAAATCACAGAGTACAAAACAAGACTGTTTTCATTCGTTCAAGTTCTTCGAAAAGTTAAACTTATGTGTAAATATAAGAGAAATCTGGTTTTTTGATTTGTGGTTCAAATGTGCTCGGAACAATAAAAGCAATTTCTTGCATCCAAAACCTTAAACAGAGTGTTGTGCCGCTCCATAATAGAGTTTTTCTCTCCTTTAATTCGTCTCTTTTCTTTAACATAAGTAAGTCGATAAACTATAAAATATGCTATTGGAAAAAGTTATGCTATATTAAATTTGTACATGGAGAGCAACGGCTCTTTCATCAATCTGTAGTCGGCTTTAAGAAGGGATAGTTTATTCTGAATTTCACTATTTTTTTTTTTTTTTAATAATAAAAAAAGTAATTTATACGGTGAGGAAATACTGCATGCTTTTCTTTCTAGGCGAGCACATCTTTCCGAAAGTTGCAACTCGTTCTTATCTTTAATTTTCCCTTGCACTACTTTTCGATTCGATAAGAAGCAGTGCATACGCAGAAGAGGCTAAGCAAGCGACTGGGAAAATTTACTCGCCGGGATTACTATAATGCTTGATGATGGGGTCTATCGATATAATTAAGCTAAAAACATATTTTTCCTCTATCAGCTTTTGCGTTCGTGAGACTCGTATTAGTCGAATAGACAATGAAGTCGGAGGAAGTTTTTTCGTTCGGTTCACTTTATAAATATTTCTGCATTTACAGTAAACAATGGACATTCTGATCCTACTTGATAATAATAAATGATATCTATATTACAAATAATTGATAAATCATTTTGAAATAATACCTAAGCAAATTCCGCTAGAAGAGAATAAGCTAAGAAAAATAAGCAATGAATACACGTTCATAAAGTTTAAAGTAAAAAGCTGAAAAATACTAACCCGCTCGAGGGTATTCGCAGAATTTCATAATTTGCATAATAAAAATTCTTTTGGGTATGCTAAGAAAAGCCAGAACTGAGAGAATGAACATTAACTTTAAAGTCTCGCCGATTTGGTAAGAACAACTTGATATTGCTTCATGCACATACATACATTATTAAACGCAATTATATAATTATTAATTAGTTTTATTTGCTACATTGTCTTTTATTACGTAAATAATTTGTTTAAAAAATTAGTTTTAATTGCGTTCATTTTCAAGTCGAACAATTAAACCCATCATCCATCCGTCTTACTTTCCAATTACGCATTTCGGTGTTCATATCTTTACACCAATTTTCGCTTCAATATTGAACAACGCAGCTTTCATCGTCCTACCATATTAGAAAATCGACTAATGATAAAATTTTCCATCGTCTGATATCGGACGACATCGCAAAATGTGGTGCGATGGAAATTTGTGAACATGTTTGTCAATTTTTATTATAGCGTACGTCGAATCAGACCTATTAAACTATACCATCGGCATTGTAATCATAACTCAAATAGGTTACGTTATTCAAACAGCAAATGCTTAATATTTTGGAGTATCCTAATGGAATGATAAAATGAATGCATTCTTTCACTTCGATGCTAAGTATCCAAGATTCAAGATTCATCCAAAGCGAAATTAGTTTTCTTACTTGCCTTATTTTACTTCAAATTTACTCGACTAAAATATTATAATTAATTTTCATTTATGTTGCGACAAAACGATTGGTATTATTGCGACACTTAAGTAAGAGAAACACATCAAGCATTTTCTGGTAAAAGAAAAACCAGGGATAATAAAACACATAGATGTTGCAATATTTTATTCAAAATCGAGATTAGGAGAATGTTAGGCACTTTTCGTGTATCTCAATAACAGCTTTTAACAGCTTCTCGATATGATGACGCTTTCTCTTAAACGCTTGCATAGCAGAACCACATACAATTCGGTGTTTGTAAGTGAATATGCGCCATGTAGAAAAGTAAAAGCAGACCGAAAACATTTCAACAATTTTGTATGGAATATTTTTAGTGTATATCGAGAGGTAATTGTTAATTTGCCTGGAATTTTTGCCAGAATAGCTCGGAAAATTGTCATCTTTGTTGGGAACCAACGTACATCCTTCAATATGGAAAGTAAAGTATCTCATAACACGATTATTGTAAATGAAGATTCTTCGTTCACAACTCGACAGAGCGAGTTTGAACTGTTAAGCAGATGATGATATGCTTTTAGATTGGCGATACGAAGAGAGCCTGTAAGTGACGAGTAAAGAACGATTTTAGGGCGTATACCCATTGGAAGCAAATTACCAGCACTTATGTAACGGTACTTATATGTAAAAAATTATTTTAACTATTTTAATATTGATGATAGATGATGAAGTAGGCCCATCGGAAATATCAAAAACGAAACAAGCAGAATATACCGTATAAGCAGATATCTTAAGAAAAGTACGCTGTGGAAAATGCTTGACTTTTATGATCAAGCGAGATTTTCCAGGTAGCTTGTGCGGAACTTTAATATAACATAAAAATTAATGCGCAGAAACGCCACTTGCACGAAACTCCAAAGATTAACTTTTGAAATATACCGGTACCAATATTAAGTGTAGGTGGCAGCATATTATAAAATAAGTAAATTAGATAGAGATAAAGATAAACAAGTAAGAAATTTATATTCGGTTGGGACCGAAGCTCGCGTATCCCCCACCGTTGAAATCTTAGTTCAGTCAAAGGTGTTATTAAGGAAAATTAATCTAGGGATCTAATTTCACGTCCACCATAATGAATTTACAATTAATGCACTTAGCTTGTCGCCTTCTACTATCCAAGTACTTTTATTTCATGTCCATATCGATGGTACTAGAAAGAGAAGGACTAATCGACCACGACGTGGTGTCCACCAAATTTATTTTAGAGCTAACGCTTTTAGGCAGATAATATATCTTCACTTGAGGAATGTACAAAATAGTTTTAACCATTCTGTCTTGTTTACTTTATGCTTATTAAGCATAAAGCCTCGAAAGCATAAAACCTTTGTATGGGCATGGCTTATTCTTTCCAATGGTTCACATAAGTAGTAGCGTTTATCGCACAGTAAATGTGGAAATATGGAAAATTTCAGCTTTCTATCTTTTATAACATGTGTGTAATGAGCAAAAGCCCAAAAAATTTTGTGAAGAACAACGCGGTTGTGTTCAGTTGCCTCTTTGTTATGGGCGCGTGAACTGACAAATTTGGCCCACTGTCAATACCAACTTGCAATGTTTTTACCCAATTCGATGTCGAAGAGTGTCAACAACACGTAGACGCACAGACGCATAGACGTGGAGACGGGACATACGTGGCTTAATCAATTCAGAATTTCATGCTGGCCAAATTACAGCGTCTCTGAAGCTTCCTTTTGGGTGTTGCAAACGTGATCATAAAATGAAAAAAAACTACCAAATATTATTTTTTATAATAAAAGATTCCTTTATTTGTCTATTCTACCTACATATCGTTCGATTTTCGATTTTATTGGTACATATACACTTATAGGTACACCACATCGCATATTTATATTATAAGCACAAAATTGAATCGAGAGAAACTGTTAAGCGAATCTGTGCCCGTACAAATAATGAGAATGAAAGAGCAAGCAATCAAATTGCTGCTAATTAACAGCGTTACTACTGTTACTGAGAACAGATGCACACAAAAAGTGCCTAAGATTCTCCTAATCTCGATTTTGAATAAAATGTTGCAACATCTATGCATTTCGTTGTCTCTGAAAATACACATTGAAATCATCACATAAACTGCCCACGTTCGTAAGCGTTTTTACTCAAATTTCAAGCTGCAAAGCCATAAATATATACAAACAAGTGAGTGTAAGTACTTCAAAGAAGGACAAACCACAAATAATATTAATAATTTGGTTCGTTTTATAGCGAATATGAAGCACTCGTTGTGACGCTTGTAGATCCTGTGCAGGCAGGAAAAGCTTTCCAATGTCTTTTTTTATTCATTTCTTTTTGTCGATAGACGGATGAGATGATATATTTTTTACATGTTGCTCGAGAAGTTGCCCGAATGAAGTCAACACTTTGTAGTGGAGCAGCTTTTACCGTTACCGGCGAATATTACTTGGCGTATATTCATGAATGTTGCAAAAGCCATGACGAAATCAGTATAAACTTATTCCGTGATTTCGCGCATGAAATAAATTTAATCCTACGAATAAATAAAACTTCGAATATAAATATGTGGTTGATTTTACTATTGCATATTTTATGATTTTTTTATAAATAGGCTTGTATTTGAGATACGCATTTAAAGCACACTCAAATACTCGAATACTCGATTGCATGTTGTTCAATACCTGCAATAAAATATAAAAAAGGGAAACAACAAAGCATTGATTAGTTCTTTCTTATATAAAATCTGCCCACATTATTATGAAAAACGAGCAAGATAATTATATGCCTTGAGGTATGTTGTAAAATTTACCAAACGATCTTGCTGTGCATGTATGGGAGTACGTTATGCAGCATGTTGTTGGAATTCTAAATATCTACAAAATTCTAATGGACACTTTAGTCGAATTTCAATTGTTTTTACCATAGTCTCGTTGAAATATTTTCAACCTTTAGTTAGCACGAATGTGTTTGAAATTGAATGACTTTTATTTTTATACCTAGTCTCAATGACATTAGGTTAGATGGTATCTTCGGGCTTTTTATCTCAATGTTTGCAGGCTCAGAGACAAAATGAACATAAAGTCGTTAAGATTAGGGCCGATTCGACAACAATTTTATGATCGAAAATAAGAATAATGCGCACTTTATCGACAGCTGTAGGCTCTTTATTCGTCACAGCGAGAACGCAAACGGCAGCTATTGAATTCACTCAACATCGAGAATCATAAACCGGTTTCTGATTTAAGAATGTTTCTACAAGATGTTCAACTTTTGATGCGTATGCCTCTATATGATTGGCGAAATAAGCAATTCACTGGAGTACTGGACTTCCCCGATGAGCGGCTTTTACCGTGCCGTGTACATGTACGTTCAATTTGCATATGTCAGAGGTATAAGTATAGTGTATGTGGGCGCGTATGCATACGTAGGGAGGGGAGTCTTCGCAGTACACTAGCGTTGCTGTTTGTTCAATCATTATAACATCAGAGCGATGATAAAGTATTTCTCTCGTTGATTTGTTAGTAACATTGCAGTATTGAGTTAAGTTACATTTGTTATTATGTATTGTAGCGTAAAAAAAAGTGAATAAACATTTACTTCTCAATTTGCTTTTGTATTCAGTATGGAAGTTGATTTCTTTTCGCTAATACACTAAGATCTGAACGAGCGAGACAACGTATACCTGACAGATAAACAAACAAAGATGCAACAACATTCAAATGTCATTGCCATGTTTATTGTCTACTTTATGCTTTACGATTTCTCTGTTCGTCGCTTCTTCTTATTATTCACTTCAATTACACTCATTTATTGTAGACAATAGATTTTTAAGTTGATGTATTTGCTTAGTGTGTGTGTGTGTGTGTGTGTGTGTCCTCTTCTTGTTGACATCTTGGTGGATCTATTAATGGCGATTTTGTAGTTGCAACTATTTACACGTTTGTTTCACTCTGTTACTGTGTATGAGTTGTGTCAAATAGAAAAACAACCCACATACAATCGCTGTTGTGGGCCTCCGTTGAGCAATTGCAGCAACAAAAAACGAGCAAGAACACGTTGGGCTTTGAGATTGCAACAGATGTGTTTTACCTTTTTGTCTTTATTTGATAGCAGTTTGAACTTATGATAGTTTCTTCATTGTTCGCTTTTCAATTTTGATTGTTATCATCATAACCAGGTAATGGTGATATGCTAAAATAATGATTAGGTTTGTAACATTCAAAAATGCGTATCGAAATTGCAGTGGTAGAAAGGTAGGGAGAAAGAGAGAGACATAGAGAGAGAAAGAGAGAGAGAGAGAGAGAGAAGAATAATAGAACTGAGATATAACACTACTGCATTACTTAATAACAGTTGATATTTGAGCTGAACGCTTTAATACTTTGGTGAATGGATAGAAAGGTAACTGTTGGGTTTTTCAAATAGAATTGGTTATATTATAACTTCGAATACATTAAATTAGCAATTTCCATGTAGATGAAAGAAACCTTCAAGGATTGTTTTTTTCCTTACTTTTCACTCACTTAGTCACTGCATAGCTAAGTAGTTAAGAAGCGCGGCTGCCCAGTCGACAATCCCAGGTTCAGCCCCCAGTGCTATCATACCGTAATTACGATTGGTGTGGTCGCAGGTATAGTGAGTGTTTGGTCGGTAAATTAGTTCCTTCATTAGGGTAAAGTGCCAGGAGAAAAAATTTGAAGTCGGTAAAGTGGTTGTATATATAATGATATGCTCAGAAGAATAGTGGTTCGTGCAAAAATTATTATACCACAGACAATCGAATGACAAGACGGTCCAACATTTTGTTCACATTTCAAACTAGACGATTATTGCGATATTATATATATGAATATGCACTATGGTATACACATAAGTGCGTATGTACGAAAACACGCAAACCGTAAGTGGGTAGAATATATGATTTGTTTTCCTTTCATTGTTTTTTGGTATTGAAGAATTGTAAACTCTTCACCCATTGCTCTAATAAATTTCAAACGAAAATATGCTATGCGAATAAATTCTAGAATATTTTGGACTTTTGAAGAATATTCGAGAACATTGTAAAGTGTATTCTAAAATATAATAACTCATACGTGATGTTGAACTATGTCAAATATATAAACAATAAGTGAATTAGATAAAGATAAATTACTCCTACAATATAACTCTTTTTAGTACTAAAAAATTTCTGAATATTTTAATTGCCATTAGTGGGTATAAAAGGAACGAAAGGAAATCATATTTTCTACCTTCCTACTGTTTGTATATACACATTCATGCGTATACCATAGCGCATGTTCACATAAAAACACAGATTTGAATGTTCTTCTGCTTTGAAATCGTTTGAGAGAATTCGATGTCATATCAAGAAACTATTAAGAGAATCTGTGCCCATACAAATAACGAGAATGAAAGAGCAAGCAGCTAAAATGCTGCGTTTCACACACATTTAACGGGAAAAAGTCAATAAAAAAAGCAAAAGCAAAAAAGCCAAAAAAATTGTGATTGTTATTTCCGCTCAGCGGAACGGAAAATGGCTGAGGGCGGAAACAACTCTAACCGCTTAAAAAAAACCGTTTTCTTGCCAATATTTCTTGGATTGAGGAAAAGCATAGTAAAGAGATTATATTCAAAGACAAAAAAAAGTATTTAACTCTTAGAAAAAAATACATATTTTTGAAAAAATATTAAAACATGGCAATACCAGAGCCGTTCTTGCGAACCATCTTTAATTTAAGCCGCTCTATGCGGCTCAGTGCAACGCACAGTGCTTAATCTAGCGAAAGATCGTGTATTTTAAAAACATTTGTTTTTGTGTGACTAGTTCGTATTTGTATGAAAATGTTCAGCTGTTCGAGGAAAACTGTTCAACAACAAATGTTCGAACGAACTTCCAAAAAATGCTATTGAAAAGGTTCCCTGAAGCGAAAATGGCGCTCAACGTAGCTACTAATGAAGCTTCTAACAGCGATTGGAAATTTTGTTGAGAAAGTCTCATCGGCATTCAAAAGTCAGTGAAGTTAAAGCGGGACTCCAAAATTAATTGAATCTAATGTGTGCACGAAATGAAAATTATGAAAACTTATCAAAAATAAATTTAAATGCTAAACCTCTTTTGCGTGGTGGCAAGAACTTGTTGAACTAAAATGCGGAAGAGTAGTGAGTCTTGGAATTTATCTTAATAATCGGCATAAGCAATAACCATAGATATTGAGAATTGTTGCAGTTATTTATTTCGGAAATTTTGATTAGCTATTTCTTAAGGGAAAAATGATAAAATAATGTGAGATATCCGTGTACTTGATGGTTTTGACCTTCCTCTACATAAACTAACAGTTTTCCTCTGAGTATTATTGATTTATTCGGCGTGCGCCGACGCCAATCATGGAGAGATCAAAATTTTTCTTCTTCCAAATTCAGAGGTTTATGGCGACGCTATTTCATCATGTGCCAATTGTCGTTTTCGATTCCAACGGTTTAAAAGGGATGGACGTGAATTGAATGAAAATTGGCCAATTTGGCCAATTTTCCACAATAAATGCCTTTTTCAAGCGAAAAAGTGATCAAAATTTTTGCAAATACCTAATATAACGTTTTTGTTGTAATGCAGTAGTAAGCGGATGTTTAAAAACCCGCCAAAATTATTTTAGTATTCACTTTTACTAAGTGATAGAAATTCTTTGTAGAAAAACATGTTCAGCAAGTGTGTGACGGTGTGTGCGCTTCAAAAAGAGCTCTTTGTTAACGTTGCATATAATTAATACTATTTACATATATTATAGAAACAAAACAACAACATAGTAGCGACTGGCAATACTCACAATATAATAATAATAAATAGTTTATCTGTTTGTGTTTAAGCCTCTTATAATAGTTTTATGGCAACATTTTATGTTATTTATTTGCATACCTGCACATTTGACCTTCAGCAGATTATTGCAATGGGGTGTGTAACCTCTCCTATAAGCTTATGCATATGCGCACGCGTAAATGCAAACTTCAATGCAAGTTCAATTAAAAAAAAAAAAAAAAAAAAAAAAAAAAAAAAAAAAAAAAACAATTTCGATTTTCTTTACTCTTTTCTGATTTTTTCAATGGCATTTCATATGTTTGCGCGCCACTAGCTAGCTATTCGATCTCCACACCAAATAGGCACTGCATGTTGCAAATTTTTAATTTCACTTTGAATAAAATTGCCGATTCTAACCCAGAAGGTATTATTATCTACGGTTTACTAGAAGTTTTAAGGAAACCCATTAAGACAGCGGTTGCTGTTTTTATATTAATAACCCGCATCTAGCTATCAACGTTTACTTTGACTTTGTTGATCTGTCCTTATTTTATTGGGGAATATTGAGATCATATTTTATATAACACATCAACATTATTTAGAAATATTACGTTTGAAGGAATAACTTATTATTAAAATGTTACTGATGATGTTCTATTCTTATCGTGCTAAAGTGAATCGTATTAAATCGAAATCATAACGCATAAGAGCGAAAATAAAATGATGGACAATAATTTGGAAATTATAAATAAATGAAAAACCTGTGAAAATATTTACTAGGTCCAATTTGAATAGCCCCGTCGACCCGTCGAATGACATTTTGAAAGTAAATAAAAAATTCTGTTTCATACACGATTCGATGGATGTATAAAATACGATTCAATGTGTATTATGCATGCATGCACTTGCTTACTTGATTTATGTAGAAAAGCGTTTTCCAAATGGTTTTTCCGTTTGTTGTTGTTGTTGTTGTTGTTGTTGTTGATTGTTTTACATTTTACACGGCTTGGTTCGCGTCCTCTCATTCATTTATTTAATGTTACGTTTTCTATGATTTTCTTAGTGTTAGTATGTGAACGTTTCTGTATTTGTGTATGCTAAAACTACGTGTTAAAGAGTTCGTAAACTTGAAGTATAAATGGCACATGAATCTTAGTACAGCAAGAGCACGAAACTTGGTGCCCCCACAATATCTTTTCCTTCTGAGAGTATCGCAAGGTCACCCATATGTTTTTCTTATGACATTAGTTTGTTCCTATCAAAATGATTAGAAATTGTCTTCTAAAACTTTTCATCAATAAATTAATTCATGTTTACCCAAAAGCTAAACATAAAATAACTTAAAAATTACTTCCAATTGCAAAAAACACAATATTATATTTTTCTATGGTTATATGCATTCGTCTTCACATTCTTTTTAGACTTTTCAAACTATGCAAATTTGATTCTTTGCTGGCTCTATTTACATGGTAAGATTCTTGGTTCTTCGCCAGATGGCATGAAATAGAAAATTCTGAAAACTGTAAGAATATAAATTAAGCTGCGAGCTAAGCAAAGACGATGCGAGATTTTGTTTACTATAGTTATGTAAAATGATATATTATGAGAATTGCTTGTGTAAAAAATAGACGAGGTATCAGGCCACTCAGTAAGTCTCCGATCTGGCTCGTATATGACAAGACTGCTGACAGAACTATATGATTTCTGGATAGTGTGAACTTGCGTGTCAAAGTTTCACGATATTTCGACTTCAATTGAATTAAAATTTTATGCCGACTTAATACAGGTCTTTGTTAGGTACGGCTGGCTTTTATTAACAGAAGGGCAAATTTGGCACAATCTCGTTCTTCATCCCACACGCAAGACATATCTACTGATGCGACGCTTATGAATTGAAAATCTTTACGTACCATCATAACAAAATACACACAAACAAAACGCGTAAAATGTTATTTTGAATTGAGCTGAAATGCGTTTTACATTTTGTGCATGATGTACGTGCTTCGAGAAATTGCAGAGTAATATTTACATATAGACATGCATAGATATTTTTCTAACCGCTTCATTTATCTTTCATTTTTTCTTTCCTTGCAAGTTATACTGCAAAAGTTTGTCAACTCTGCGCGTGCGCGCTGTGGTCGTGTTTTTCCCTTTGTGTGTATAAATTTTGTAATTATTTTCTATATTATTGTTTTAAACGGTTTAAGGCCTAAATAATTGTTATCGAACTATTGTTGTCTCATCGATTTGTATTCATCGATTTGTTTTTGCATATTGATATCATTTCGTTTTTTATGGTCAGCACTTGCTGTTCTCGTCAGAAGTGTCTTTGCTGTTTTTATACCCATCACCGAAGGATGACGGGTGTATTCATTCTGTCAAAACGTTTGCAACGCCCAGAAAGAAGCATCAGAGACCCCACAAAGTATATATATTCTTGATCAGCATTCAATTTTAAATCGATTTAAGTATGTCCGTCTGATCGCCTGTCCGACTGTGTAATTTCTACTGCAAACATTCTCCTAACCGCAAAAGTGAAGCTATCGCCTTTAAATTTGGCAAAAACAGTGGAATTTCTTGTACCCAGGTTGGTATTGAACTTGGGCCGAATCGGTCGCAGGATACGCCCACAGCACCATGTAAACTGAGAACACTTCTGTTCTTCAAAGGGAATAAGAAATTGGTTTTTGCTCCTTACATATGTACAAAAATTTGAATGCATATTCTAATGTTGTAGCATTTGTGCACATGGAAAAAATTATTACGCTACTATTATTATATGTTATAGTGCATCAAAATTCATTTGTTTTTTGCAATATCTGTATATGAGGCGTAGAGAGAAGTGTCCAAAACCCGATAAAGTACACCAATTTTGGCCAGTTTCACATTTGGAATGCTTCTAAACGTGTTCGCCTGTTCGTCTGTCCATGTGTCTGTTTGGGCAACTTTGTAGAGTTTGTGGTAAACATTGTCTCGTTAGCGAAAATGATTGACCTAAACTTTTCAAAGGACACGCGTACAGCGCTGAATTCAGTTAACATTGAGTTTTTCTGTTTCGCTTTTATTGATACCTAGCTTAAGCGGGGTCTCCATTCGTCGGAACTTTTCCCCAACACTTCCCATGCGTTCACAAAAATGGTGTTTCAATTTCCATGTCAGTTGCTTTTCTGTCCTATTCGTTTGAATTTCCAAGTCCTCCCGACGTCAAATTTATTGCCACTTGTATGGAAGTGGATAATAAGCATTTATATATAACATGTTCCTACATTCCTTCAAATGAGGATGGTTCCACTTGTAAGAAACATGCTGCCCATATTTGTTGTGTAGCCCAAATATCGAAACCTACTGATATGGTCATAGTGTTGACTGACTTTAATTTACCGTAAATCACTTAGTCGTATAGTAGCACTTCACATTGTATGGTCCCCTCTGTAACGTCTGAGAGAGCTACTGTATTCTTGAATGAATTATTTGGCCGAAACTTATTTCAATACAACCATATTCCTAGTTGTAGTGACAAACTGTTAGATCTTTTGTTAATTTCCCACAGATATTTGTAAATCGCTGTCCACCTTTTAGTTTACCGGAGTTTGCTGGGATTATGGAAACCATAATATCCTTGTTCTATAATTTATTAAACCTAGTAACTTCTGCTTCCGTTCCGATCAGACAGCCGTCCCTTCAACGCACTTGGATGTCATAGTTCAATAAAGTAATTAAATACTACAAAAATTAGAAAAACAAGCTTCTCAAAAACTACATGAAAAGTGGATCTGCTTATGACTATTTGGTTTATTCTTTGGAAAGGTAGGATAGGGTAAAGTCTTCGCGTACTTCCTGCTAATCCTAAATAATTTTATAAATTTGTCGACTCTAAATGAATAATATCCATATATTCCTCTTCCATCTCTCTTAATGGCTCTGAGTCCTCTAGTGAGATGGAAACATTGAATCTCTTTGTTGAATATTTTTGCCGAAATTTCTACATTGCTGGTTCCCTTTTAATTGGTAATTTCCCAGGTCAAATCACAAACTTGATCTCGATTTCGTATTTAGTCATTTCAGATAGACACGTATTATCAGGTTCATTTAAATATAGTTGTGCGCCTGGGACGGATGGCATTCCATCATGTGTACTCAAGTCATGGTCCGAGGAATTATGTCGTGTTATCTCAAAATTTTTAATTTTTCTTTGAAAACGGGTATTTTCAAAAAGGTGGGAGTAGATGTCTGGTCGAGAACTATAGAGGCGTTGCCAAATTGAGTGTCTTACCCAAATTGTTTGAACGAATCTTTACTTAGCAATTAACGTTCGATATCAAATCTTACATTTCTCCATTTCAACATGGCTTCCTAAAAGGAAGATCAACCGTTACGAACCTCTTAGAATTCGCTTTTCATGTTTGCAAGCCTTCCTCCAGTGGCTCTTGCACGGATGGCATATGCACTGATTTTAGTAAAGCGTTTGATTTGGTTAGCCATAAATTATTAATCTTTGAACTCCAGGCCTCTGGCTTCTCAGTATACTTATTGATATGGATAAGCTCTTACCTCCACAGTAGATCGTTTAAGGTTCTGTTTAACTCCATCACCTCTGATCAATTCTCCGTGAAGTCAGATGTCCCTCAAGATAGCCCCTTGGAATCCTTTTTGTTCATCCCTTACATCAAAGATCTCCCTTCGCTGATTAAATCCAGCTATATTTTTATGTACGCCGACGGTGTTAAATTGTTGCCTTTCTTTTCCTTGGAATCTCACTCATATCTCCTTCAATCTGACTTGGATGACTATGTGGTACGTACTAAATTTTATGTAAATAAATTTAAAAGAATTTAAGAAGCTTTCATTTTCAAGGAGGACTTCAATCACTGCTGAGTATTTTATTGAGTCACCGAAATTGGAAAATGTAGATTGGTTTCGACCGTGGAGACCGTTTTAATTTGCACTTTGATCGCTCTTTAAATAAAGCTGGATCAGTGCTTGGTGTGATAACAAAAAGTTTACATTTTAAAAGAAATTCAATATTTTCGGTTTGGGTTCCCAGGAATATCTATCTATCTGTCTTTGTTTTTAAAAAAAAATTCAAAAAATCATTTTAACAACATATAATAAACAAAGTATTTAAACAACAACATAGTGTTTATAAGTAAATGTGTAAACAATGTACCCTACAGGTGGCCTAAATAGTTTCACGACTCTTACGTTTCAAGACCTTACATTTCGAAAAGGCTATGTATGAGCTTAGTGAGTGCATCTGTTGTCCGATCGTCTTCTTATAGGTATTATGTAGAGTAAACAGAATCCGTTCAAAAGCAATTCCTGCCCTGGCGTCTAATCTTCATACCTTCGTAGAATTCGAAAATTGAACTACAATTTCGCCCCGTTATTGGTTGCCAAGCTTTTGCATGTTTTGCATGTTTGCGACGGCCTGGAAGTTCATCTTCAACACAAATTCACGCTGGCTGTGGGTGTGCCCATGAGCTGTGCAGTGGACATGCTCTTTGTTTTTTGCTTCTCTCTGTTTCTTTTTATTTGCTTATTTCCTTGTATTTTTCTTTAAACACTTTGCAAGAATTATTAACAATATTTAGCATAAGATTTATTTCTAAGAGCCAATTAAATTCGGCCGTTAATTTATTTTCACTGAGTTTTATACGTAGATAAAACATAAATAAATAAATAAATAAATAAATAAAAGCAAATGAGCAGATAATTGGGACTTGCCAGATACTCAGTGTGATTCATTCGTGTGTAGTTTAGGACATTTGTTTATGATTTCATAATCATTATCATTATTTGCGGAAAAGACGGAACGAAACTAAATATTTATGTTTAAATGGTTTTAGGTAACATAATTTCAAAAATATTAAATATTTTTGTATGTGTAGTGAAAGCTCTTTAAAAAGGAAACTCTTACTCCCCACACTAGTGGACTACTAATGTTTATAGGACTTGGCCTGAAATTAGTTATGCGTTGTTGTAATAAATATGCTCTTGAATTTAATCGAATTAAAATTTCATTCTATTTTTAATTTATTCCTTAATAGTATGTAGCGTAGCTAGAGGAGATAATTTCAAGTTTACTTCAACTTAGTTAAGTCACCGAAAGCATCGGAAATCAGCATGTTTCGATGCCTCCTATCTTCCAGTATAATGTCGATAGCGTCTTTACTTCCTGTCGCAGAACTTTCCTTTATTGCCCACTGACGGCGGTTCGCAAATACCGTCAAGCTAGAAACGATTTCTAATCAATCTGCGACTTTGAAAGCTTTCGGCTACTAGATGACCATCTACCACTACTACATTAATTCTTGTTCATCAGTTCAATTGAGCTGAGGGACGTGTACAGTGACTATTATCTCAGTCGGGGTGAATCATAGTTTAGCAAGAATACGCAAGTCGTTTGCCAAAGATGCTTTCTTGGAGATGACTTTTTTTACTTGTAGACGCTTTAGCAACTCAAATAGAAATTATTGGTATACTAACATAGTTATGAATGGCTTCCATTCAGCCTAGTGACAGGACATCCAGATCGCACGCACACTGTACAACTATTTATTATTCTCACAATGGAGTGCTGATTTAATCTCCTTTTTTACAAAATCCTAATGTGCTTACGGGACAGATAATTTCAGACAATTAGGTGGAATTGCTTTAAGAGCTAAGAGAAACGTCTTTTTGCGCCCATCATCGACGAGTAGGAGAAGACCCCATAATACATATTCTTTGGATTTTTCTCCTCATGTCAACATTCTCCTGACCTCAGGTAAAAAGCCACGCAAATGAAGAACAGCTTCACTTTCAAAAGGCAAAAAAAGAAAGAAGAGAAGTTTACTTCCACATCTTATATATATGGGCGATTGTACAGGTAGGTACCTTACAAAAATGGGGAACGAATTAATTTTTTTATGTACCACACCACTGGCGGACCTTTGCAACACTCAGAAAGACATGAGATAGACCCACGTTTAATTATGCGATTCATTACATTTTTCTGAATAAATTTAAGCTTATCTGTCCATTTCTGCGTATTTTGATGAAATTAAGTACACTGTCGTATTTTGACCCAAGGGCGCTTTTTCGACCACTTCTCCAGCATCTCCTTACTTTGCATAGTCGGTCTATGAAGAACTATAGAGTGGTGTAGGGTACTTTGACTCGTTTTATTTTTAAGAAAAGTGTTCGACCGCAACAGAGTATAATTTTTCTATTTAATCCTTGTGTTGCTAAAAATATAATTTCAATACTAACGTGTTGTCTATACATACACATGTATAGAAATATAAGTTCTCACGTCTGCCATATTTTGTATTAAAACGCAAATATTAGAAAAGAGTTTGTTGAGGTTGAATAAAATTCCATTTCATATTTTCACAAGAAAATACCAACTATCTGCCAATTTTATGCACTCACCACATATGCAGTCGGTCTAAAGTAAAAAAAATAAATATATTTTTTATAAACTTCTTAGCATATTACCTTTGCCCAGCTATATACAATACACATATAAATAGCTACGTAATGCATTATAATGGGTTTTCTGTGATTGTAAGATTATTATCTCGGCTGTGGTCTCGTGTACGCATGTGGAAACACCTTGCATAAAAACCTACTCAAAAGATATCACAAAAAAAAAATAATTTATATCTTGTAAATGTCAATTTTAATAAACTATATATCCATATATATATATATATATGTGAATATATTTGTATGTGAAACCTAAAGAAAAAAGGAGAAACTCAGTCCAAAGAACACAAACTAAACCTTAAAATCGATCAAATGTAGGCTAAAAAATAAAAAAAAAAAATTTTTTTTTCATTTGACTTGCTTTAAACCGCATTCGTTGGCCATGATCGCCCAAGCGTAGATGAATGCAAATGATACTAATGTTGATAAATTTTGTGCGTGTACGTTTGTATATGTATTTGCGTGCATTTGAGTTATTAGTGTAGATATATATGTGTATGTGCTTATAAATCATACGATCGCCAATCAATGTAATTGATGCCATTCTATTCCATTAGTTGTCGTTGCACGTATTGAAACAATTGATTTCCGTCACATTGATTAAAGATACAAAAATGGAATTTCTATACTATAAATAAATTATTGAGGTATTATGATAACCGACATATGAGCTTTTTAACATACATTTTAATTAATATACACTTGGGACTCAACGAAACGCATAAATATATACATATATATATATATATATATATATATATGCAAAGCTAATTCACACGCATATCGTATGAAATGCATTGGAACGCAAAGCTCTAATTTTAATGGAATTCTTTTCATAAAGTTATAAATATTAGCTTACGAAAAAATTTCATCAAACATTTTCTTTGCTGTCCTCAGAGATAACTGTTATACGATTTTTTCCAATACGCTTCAATAAAAGCCGTAACTGTGTAGTTCGTTGACCAAATTTAATATGTCTTCTTTCGAACGGCATATACTACGTAGTTAAGTTTCGATTTTCAAAGCGCTAGACTAGATAGAGGACACAACAATATATAGAAATAAAAGACAATTTAATGGCAGGCATGGGTGCAACTTACACTTGAATACGCAAAACACAAAAACATTAAATTCTCAAAGAATCCGAAAATTTACATATATTTTCATTGTAGATAGTTAGCCTGCGTCAGTCGTCGACTTCACTGATAAGGGAAGAGTAGATTATGATCGCACAAATTAAAAAAATAGAATTCTTGATGAATGGTGGGCGTTTAAGATTCGCCTCAAGTCTTCTATAGTTTTTTCAATCTTTTTTTGGGATTTTTTTTTTGTTAAAATTAATCGGGAGCCAATGGAAAGTTGCCTTTCCCTGAAACGCTGTTGACGTTTCAAGGCATTTAGCTATTAATTCATTCAAAATGCCCTTGAAAAACGATTCAACGATTATACTTTCACCTCTCTCGGGACCATTGATTACTGTGCTCCCCATTATTGGCGCAAAATAATTGTAAATTAACATGGAATCATATTTATTATGCAAATCTTAACAGCGCAAGCTTGGGGCAAGAAACTTTGACTATATTTTAAGTTCAGTTAGCTTCGGACAAAAGTCTCGCTTGAATATGTTTAAAAAAGCCTTTAACGCAGGCTTAATGAAGTATTTTGAATCCATTCAAAGAACACATAACACATGTCTTGCAAAGATGTTGAAAGAAAGCTCCTCTGAACATCGTAAATAAATTAAAATCATTTTAAGCAAATAAAAAGATTGTAATCGGCTGTCGCCGAGTTTCCTTCATTCATTGTCTTCGTCTTAAAAAAGAATATGCAAATTTTGTTGTTGTAACTTATGAGTAACGCACTATTAATCGTGGACATTACATAGAGGGGACGACGGAAAGGCGAAAATGTTTAAATCAATTCAAAATTTTATGCTGACCAAGTATATACATATATATATATACACTTCAAAGGGTCTCTGCAGCTGGTCTTGTACTCGTTTTGGGAAGATGAATATAACCCCATCGTCCGGTGTTGGCCCAAATCCATGCTCATTACCTATAAACACAAATAGAGACGCGATAAAAATTCCTGAATATATTTTACAAAAATTAAAAAAATCAGCCACGCCCACCTAAGAGATAGGCATGATAAGTTAAGGTAAAGCCGATGGGTATAGAAGACTCGATCACAGCGGAGTATAATTTTTTTCTTCTTTAGCTTTTCATATTTATAGAACAGATGATTGCATCAGATCGTAATATAATTTGATTATTGAAGAATTTGAGATAAATAAATTTTATATAGCATATAGCACATGATCTGAAAACATATAGTTTTTCGTATTAAATGATCTAGAAATATATAGTAAAATCAATTTTAAATTTTATAAACCTAGACATTTTAGTAACAGTAACAATATTTGCACATCAATAACGTATTCGCGATAGCTGGATAACTTTGCTCTAACTGTCCATAGAAATGGTAACAACAATTGGTATAAAATTAAGAAAAATATACAAACAATTCACTTTCAACATCTTTCCATATGTCCATGCAGCTAAATTTCATATGTGTTTAATAAATTGTGTTACATTGACACATGAGTGTAACTGTATAATGTTCGTGTACGCTACGTATACATGCATACAATGAAGAAAGCGTACTTAACAGTATGATTAAAACTTATAAAGAATACAAGAAATTCGCTCGAGAAAAGTTATTGACACTAATTTTGAGAAGTCGCTGCTTAATGTCTCAAGTAAAAAAAGTAAAGTAACATAAAAAGCAGCACAAATAGACTGAAAGGAAGGCAATAAAAAATTGACCTGCATACCAAAATGAAGAATGAATAACCCAATTAATGTGGTTCTCAACGAATCTTGGATCTCCACTACAGTACACTACTTATTGATTGTAAGGTTTGCAATCAGGTAGGGACCAATCGAAACCATTTCCAAGGTTCATACAATATTCGTAGGTTTCTTCGCATTGTAAGTTATTGCAAATATATTTTGTGTTTTCCAATTTTCATCTTCAGGTTTCAGTTTCTCGACTACCGCAGTCGTGCTTGTGAGCAGATGATCACTCATATTAAATTTGATTTGAGAGTTGTACTGGATCGGAATTGCGGAAAAGAGAAACCATAAAAAGATGGAAAAAATCGACTCAATTTGCTGGCAAGCCGATGTTTAAGTTTGCGTTCGTGAGAATGTTTGTCGCGCACATACAGACAAACATAAAAACAGATATTCGGATGGAAAGACTTGCCTAGAACGATTCAGTATTTGATACCAAGCACGAATACATATAATATTGCAGGGCCTCTGACGCTTCCTTCTGGATGTTGCCAATGTTTTGAAAAAATGAATATATCGCCAACATTCTGTGATGGATATTAAAAGCATTTACTTCCATTTCGCTTGATCCGAATGTTTCAGCCAACGTTTGTTGCCTTATGAGCGTAAATAATACAATCTCAATATATACAAAGAGAAAATCCTATCTCCCAATATTTACTGCTGATCGTACAGTGCATCGTAAAACATATACTGCAGCATATCGTTTTACATATAGTTGCTCACTGGTAATTGTCCCATATTAATATAATGTATATAATATTTCACTTTGCATATCTTATAAACTGGCTACTTGGCTACCTCTCGAGATAAGTTAATCAAGAAAAACTTAAGTTTCTAAATAAAGTTTTGAGCTTGTTATTAAAAAAAAAAAAAAAAAAAAAAAAGTAGGAAAAGAACAACATTTCGCTGATTGTGGGGTAGACTGGATGAAACCCTTTAGCTAATTTTCGTATTCAATATTTCCGAGTAGATAAAAAACAAAAAAACTTGAACGAACTAGTTGATGCTGCTAAATAAAAGTTGAAAGTCTTAATCCTCACTCCGAACAGGAACGTGCGGATGGAGATTCGAAATCCATCCGGTCATTTATCTTAATGAATTATAAATACGCTTTAGATGATTTAAGTAAGTAAATCTAATGTACTACTGACGTGACGTGACGTGACGTGACGCGACGAACGAAGAAATTCCCTTTTCAAATCGCTCATTTCGTAGGGTCCATAGGAGCGAGTTGTAAAATGGATAGCAACTTTTGATACATCAAGCAAGTACTTTTAAGTTCCTTTAAGAGAGAATCTACAGTTCTAAGTAATTTGCATTTATTAGTGAAGTCATCTGAAAAAAAATGATTTCTGAATTCTTGAAAAAAAATTAGAAACGAATGAAAACAGTTATAGCAGCACGATGGGTTAAATTCCCAAGTTTTTTCATTTTTTTTTTATTTATTTATTTATTTTTTTTTTAATATTTTAGATAAACAGTAGTAAGTTGAATTTCTTCTTTAACTTAATTTTATGTTTTCATCATTTTGTAGACATGTTATCTTTTTATCTCGTTTTATTACCAACAGTTAAAGATGAGAAGACAAGCACGGTTATTTGGCAATTTGTAATAATTCTTTTTCTTTTTTTATTTAGACAAAATATCCGATGTTATAGATAGATAGATTTATAAAGAGATCTCGCCAATAAAATAATGGCACTTGAACGACCTTCCGCCATTTTTCACCTCAGCAACAGTAAAACCATATAATATTAAATCGTTAGTAGAGATTCATGGCGGTTTTCGGTTTTCGGTTTTCGGTTTTTGGGGTTTCTTAGGCAACCAAATAATCCGTGGATTTTATTTGCATGCTCTTCCATGATTATTTCTTTTTTATGATAGCACACAGTGTTTGTAAAGAAGTTTGTATATAAAAATCCTAGTTTCAATGTGGTTTGTTGTGTTGATGTGTATTGAAGCGGATGCACTCATAAATATATATATATATATATATATAAAGTATGTGCGCGAATTGTTTATAGCCTGCCGCCACCAGTTTTAGTTTCATATGTCAATATAGAGTTTCGTGATTTGCAGCGGCAACAAGTAGACAAGCAACATGCAGCCTTCATCAAATATCAATGTCTTGTCTTTGTTTGTATAAGAACCGGTGGCGTGGTGCAAATCATAAAAACTGTACTTATTAACTTAAATAAAAAGCTAGAAATATTTACAAAAAAGTATATACAGAAAGCGGTAGAAGCGATAACCGATAAAAATAACGATACCCATAAGAAGTCGCTAACAAGTAGAAAAATAAGACAACTCAACGAGAAGGCTTTGGAGACTTTCTACCCACGTCACTCGCTATTCATAGGTTCATATATAAAAAATGTATATATATACATACATGCATGTTTATACACACATTATATAGTATAACTTTGGATCCTTGCAATATATATATATATATATTAAATTAGAGTTTGGTATGCTTTAGTATAAAATTAAGTCATACATACTTGCACTTTTTTAAGCCCACCGTACATTAACACATCAACAATTTTTTAATCGGATACATCTCTACATTTAGCATAAGATTGCATTAGCCCGGCAACATTTACGTGGACGGAAAGTGCGGCAATAAATAATCACCAATATGTGCTCTTATATATATATATATATATATACATATACAATATTTAGGCAGATAAATAACTTACGCATATGGAGGGTATTATGGCATTACTTAAAAACTTCGTATCTCATGGTAAAAGCGTTTGAAAAAAACCTTTGGAAAAACATTTTACATATTCAGATATGTTAGATACGAACCCTGAAACGTGATAAATAGCACAATTATTATTTATGTGGAATGTTCAATCCGCTAATCAAACGGCCAGCTAGTTAAACTAGATGGGTATAACTCCTCCTTCCTCTATTTATTCAGTAAACTAGATCGTAGTTATTTTATCTTTCAGAAAAAAAAAAAAAAAAAAAAAAAAAAATACAAATTAGCTATAAATCTGAAGATTGGAAAAAGTACATTCTTGCTGCTGTCTTTGACAGACCACTTTAAGGGTCACAAGCTGCGAGACGCATAGTTAATAGATAGCTCTTGTGGAAAATTATTATTATTATTATTATTATTATGGTATATTTGGTTGGTTTATATGGAGTTCCACTTATTCAAACGGATGGCATTTTTACTTCACGTATGCTTTGCATTGTGTGTTGAACTTTTTCGAATTGATTTCTACGCACGTAGAACTCTCAATATTGAGGACTGAAGAAAGTTCAACTAAAATAAAAAGATACCTAGTTATGGTCGCGAGTGTTATTGCGAAAGTAAGATTGAGAAAAAAAAATTTTCTGGGCTCATTTTCAAATTTGATTCTTTGCCCTGATGGACGGATTGGTCGAGGTCAAGTTTCATTTTTCTAATTCTGTTCTGGAACTTTGGTTTCCGGTTTGGTTTGGGCTACGGTATCAACAGCAAACCGAACAAGTGATACGTGATCTGTACAGCAGTAGACTGTTTAAAATTTCGTTATGAACGTTGTTGGGGAGCTTGATAGATACTTGGACGCTTGTTCGCATGAAAGCATTTGTATTTAAGCCTAGCTTGTGAAGCACTTAATTGCTTATTAACTAATTTACGATTTCTACGAAAATGTATTTTCGAATGAACGCCAAATCAATTTCAGGCCAGTTCCAGAAAAGACATTATCTTCAGCTATTTTAGGTTAAAATAAACTAATTTAAAATTAGTTAAGTTATTTAAAAATATAGCCTCTCTTACTAGGCGCACCCGCTTCCGTTCTTTTAAGCTCATCGACAGGTAAAGGAGCGACCGTCTTGCGTAACCTTCTATGACAACAAAGTGGAGAAATATTAAATATTAAGAGGACGAGTTGAGAATGTGTGATAGTGTCTTGGAAATTATTTCAATTTACAAATTATGTACATATCTCCATATTATATACATACGTAATACATAATACATAAAAAGAATTTGTCTCTTTACGATTGCATTGATGAATGTTGCCATTCATTTAGTCAAAGAAATTGGAAAAGCTTGAGATGAACAATCAATCAATGGGGACTTATTAGACCAATTCTTGAATTCGCTTCCATGTAAACGCCCCCACAAAGAATAAAAGTTCATATGGGAAAGAAGACGGACTTCTAATATTTTGTGACGAAAGTGGGCGAAGGATTGCGGCGCTAGGCGCAGTAAGTGGTATTAGATACTTGATGACCCGTCTATTAACTTTTGATGTGATTATCCTGCCTTTTATTTCCTTCTTAATGCTCGTAAGGAAAGTTACTTTAGGAGTTACGTTGACGGGATATGCTCCGAAAAAGTATTGAATTTATTTAAGAACCTTCCAAGAAATGACTGTACTTTGATAGATGAATTACAATTTTTTTTTGTTATCAGTTTTACTGTCAGTTTTATTGTCAGTGTCTGAACGGCCTGAAACTGATCAATTGTTTATTCGAACCAAAGGGTGTGAGAATGAGATGTTTTCGATTCGAGTATTCCTGCAATATTCAAATCATTTGATATTTTTAACCTTTAGCTATATTGTGCGTTCATATTTTCTCCTTTTCAAAAGTATCTTATCAATGCTTTATTTGTTGCGTTTTTCTACCCATTACCGAAGCATGAGGAGTATATGCATCTTGTCAAAACGTTTGCAACGTGTAGAACGAAGCGTCAGAGATCCCGCCGATGTATATATATTCTTGATTAGCATAAAATTTTAAATCAAGTTAAGCACGTCTGTCTGTCCATCTGTCCGTGTGTGTAATGTCTGTTATAAACATTCTCCCGCGTGCAAAGACAGCGAAGACATTGCCAACAAATTTGAAAAAGAATTTCGAAGTGACGGAAACTTTTCAAGGGATACGCCTACAACGCCCACGCGGCTATACGGTAAAAAATTTGATTTTGAAAATAACAAAAATCAGCATCGCCCACTTCGTGAACATGAAAATGTAGTTCTTGTACTTTTTTTTGTCTTGTTAGGCCAACGGTGATGGGTATAAACGATTCGTTCACGACCGAATATAATTTTCTTACTTGTTGCGCTTGTCTTCGCCCGAGTCTACGTAAAAATAATTCTTTTTCTGCTGATCTGCAATACCGTTTACTGTTTTATTTTTATTTATTTTTTTTTTTTCAATAATTTCGCTGATAAAATAGTTCCGTTATATAATACATTTTAACGGTCTTGCGTATTGCTTGCATATATCTTAAGCAAGTGCAAAAGCAAGCGTGCATTTCGTATCAAATATGCACAGATAACCAGTGAATATGATGAAGAGTTTGTTTCTTCTCTACTGTGCGGTACTGTGCGGTACTGTGCGATACTATGCTACGCTTTACCTTTACAGAACCAATAACGAAAGACATGCATTTTTATTAACGTTAATTGATACTGTTGTTCGAAACACATGTACATGTATATATCTGCGTAACATCTCAAATCAATTGCATCTAAACACACATTAACTGACATGTTTAATGTAATGGTTGCTGTTATTTTTGCTCCGCGCAAACTTTCTACATAAACAACAACATATTTGGATAAAATATGTTTTTTTTGTTTTTTTTGTTTTTTTTGAATATGTTCAATGAAACTTGCATGAATTATAGAAAAGGAAATACGGTAAAGAGGTTGTGAAGTGCAGGATCAGTCACTCACCAGTAAGGTATACACGCCAGGCAGGCACAACCTACAAACGAAATGAGTGAAAAAAGTGTTTTGTAAAAACGATTTACGCTGATTTACGCAACTTTCTCATTGTAGAAGAGCAAACAAACAAAAGCAAAAAAAAAAAAAAAAGGAATAAAAACTAGCGAATTGTTATTAAAAAACAAAGAAAATAATTTATCTAAGGCCTACAGCCTTACTCATGAGGAGAGAAATCGATACGTAGTAGTACGTTGAGTAAGCAATGCCTTGTGTTAAAATATTCATTCGAACTTGAACTGAGAGATTGAAAAAAGAAAAGCAAGCCAACGGAGCATATGGAAGGAGTTTACGTGCAAAATGCTTAACTGCTTCAGATATTTAAACCTTGGGTAATGAAAACATAATGGATGGATGATAATGCAGTCTCGTGGTCAATAAAGGTAAAAAGGGAAAGGAGCAAAAGTTTGTTGCAATAATTGTATGTGCCACACAATGCTGATCTCCCATGAATATGGGAGCCGTAGAAATCCTCAGCAGAGAGCTAGGGAATCACGCTAATTTGCAAACAAACAAGTTTCGTTTTTCTTTTTTGTATGCATTCGCTTGCTCCCTTTAGATTAAATGTTTCATAGCAAAGACTAGTTTATGATCATTATTTTATTACCGTTAAAATGTAAACAAAACCAAAGAAAAAAGCTTACATATTAACTAAGAGAGTGAGAGAGAGAGAGAGAGAGAGAGAGAGGGGGGGAGGGGGGCATTGACTGACTGACTGACTGTCTTTTGTAAGTTATAACGTTGGGTTTCTTTTTTCTTACGATTATTGTATTTCGTTAACATATTTATCTGTTAGTCGGTAATAATACAACAAAACGACTGCCATCATCAAACAAAGCTAGCAATCAACCAAGAAACCAACCAACCAACCAACTAACTAGTCAACCAATGAACCCAGAAACATGCAAAAATAAGTACAGCAATCATGCAACCAAACTAACCAAACCATTAGAGCCACCAACGCATTCTGGCCATGGCTGGCATACACTTTCTCAATCTCTCTTGCTCTCTTTTTCCTTCTCCTTCTCGTTCTCACTCTCTCTCTCTCTCTCTCTCTCTCTATCTATCTTTATCTATCTATCTGCCTCGTCCTTACTGGTTTTCAAAGTTGTTTTTATTAATAGCCTTAAACATGTTAAAATTTCGTATCGTATCATCGAGTATTGTTGCTATTCGTAATTTTTTACAATTTACAATAGAGTAAAGCATGAAAAGTTGCAGTTGATTTGGCTCTCACATCTTGGCCATCTTAGTAAATTGTTTGTACATAATACGAATGCGACAATGCCATGTCTTTAACCCATAAACTCGAACGGAACATAAAAAATTGATAGAAAGTGCACCATATGGGAAGCACAACGACAACAACCACAATAACTACAGTTCATAGTGTCTCAAGTCGCACGCCGGAGCTCATAAAATAACAAAGTGTTGGTGTTACAAATTATCAACAATATGTTACTTTGTTGGCTGCTTATGCAAAACGCTCGAATTTCTATATAACGGAAAATAATGTCATTTTTTGCGCAATACATGCACTCGTTTTCTTTCATTATTGCATTCATCATCACGGTATCAGGGCTCTAACCATTTTCCCATTCCGTTTGTAATAATCGGATGGACAGAGGTAACAAAATAGTGCCCAGGCACGCTTGATTAAGCTGAAATTTAGAGTCGATTTAACGAGATATTGCAGACTATGTGCTTGTTTTCGACAAAGCTTTCAATTGAGATAGAAAGCGGCCCTTAATTATCCGCATGAGTATCCGAATGTTTGGCCACATAACAACAACAAAAGATGAAAGAAACATGCAATTAAGAGGAAAATGGTCGCTTTTTGTATATTTTTCCAGGGCGTTGAGTATCCGGAATTCGTTTTAAGGGGTTATTAGTTTTCTTACGTGTAAATAGTTTCTATTTAGCTTTTTTTTTTTTTTTTTTTTTGGATGCGTTTTAAAATGAAATTCGAGCGTGCGTGGGTGTTCGTTCCTATTATAATTCGGAGGTTGAAGTGCTTTTTTTTCTACACATCTAAAAGTTCAGTTTGGTTTACATACACATTTTATGGCATTGAATTCATCTCAATACTAGGACAGCCTGGTAAGTTCAGTATAGGGAGGCAGCGAGGAAAACATCTTGGACATGTTGCCCGAAAGATGGCTTTAGAGTCGCGTAACTTTAATCGTGCCAAAACCATGAAGCAGTGTTGTAGTAGATTTGAAACGCGGCAGCGTGTAAACGATTAAAGAAAAAGTTCGCAGCATTTGGGAATTCAATCAAAAGTAATCGCCTTTTGAAAATATTTTACAATAATAACGATAAGGCTTTCGTGGCAGCACGTAAGGGACTTGGTCGTTTTTATTTTAAAAATTTCGCTCCTAAAGATAATAGGCGTTCCGGTCATCAATTGTTGACAAGATCGATGAAACTCTTCAACAAATTGAGGAAGATCGGCATGTTGCATTTGCTTAACATTTGGGTACCACTTGAACTAATAGGGAGCAATTTATTCCTATGAATTTCCATCTGTGAGATGAGGGGCTAAAATGAAATAAAACCAAGACGTTTACAAAGAGGTGAATAACGAACGATTAAAAGGGGCCACATACATCAGTAGTGTACGGCAAAGTCGTAGTACACCATGGACGAAGCTGCTGAAACGGTGGCACTGAAACGGAGCTGTGGTGTATCATGAAATGCAGTATGAAATGTTGCAACTTTACTTGAGAAATCGAATTTTTGAAACAGAAGACTTCAACCTCTCATAAAATCGTTTGCTTATAATACTTAAATATTCTTGAATATATTTAAGAGATGTTTCACACTTTAGTGAGAAGCAAAGTTTACCTTTTTAATTTAAATTAAAAAGGATTTCGTTAGAATCCGAGATCGATTAAATATTTTCTGAAGGCTTCTCAACCAGTTAACGAGAGTTGAAGGAAACTTCTGATAGGTTGTCTTTTACGTTGCGTCCAAGCAAAGTGTATGTAGATGCTGTTGTAAATATGGCTTGATCATTGACTACATTGCTAAGATCTTCTGTGGTATTAAAATATTCACGACTTTTTAATTTCATACATAAGGTAATAATTTCACAAACTACTTAAGAAAAAAAACATTTGCTTTGGAAAATTGGGTTTATTCATCAACACAACGACCTCTAAGAGTGATGGAAGCTTTCGAAGGCTCCTCTAAAATTCCGATGCGTTTTTTATAGAACGGTTTTCCAAGACCCACAAAATACACTTCAGCTTTCGCAATGATTTGAACCAAATCTTCCTCTCTAGAGTATGCTTTTGACATTCCTGAAGAGGTAATAGCCGTTAGGAATCAGATAACAACAAATTAAGCTTTGCCAACTTTTCATATCCATCCACCATTTGTGGCGTTGTGCATTTGCTTTACTGTGCCCAAACGCGGGACCCATTTGAAAAAGAGCTTTTTCATGATTCCGATTTTCATGCGAAACAGTTATTAAAATGCTTTTTGATATCTTGAGAATCTCGACTATCTGTTGCAACTTCACCTTTCGATTATCGAGAATAATTTTCAGGCTTTTTTGTTACTTTGCCATCACCAACCACCTGCTTTGGGAGTTCATTGCGTTCCGCCTTACTCGTAGCCATACAACAATGTCGCTTAACCCCGACAGATTAGCGACAGGTTCTTTTTTTCAATGGAGACGAGTTGCCCTACCACCTTTCATCGGTAGAAAACTGCCAGTTGTTATATGTAATATTGATATTGTCAGCGCATGTGTACCTGCCAGTATAAGAAATTATTAACTAATATGCTAAGTTATCTGAATTCATCACATTTTAGCCTTTCGCTTTTAAATGGCTACTATTTTCAGGCCCTTTTTCATTTAACAAATGTAACTTTCACTGGCCGAGGTTGTTATCTGTGCAGGATCTCGAGTTCACAAGATTCTGCTCACAAAGATGCTTTGCTTAAACCTCAACGTGCATGAATATAAGCTTTGACGACACTACTTGCAGCTACAAGTTTTGTTGAGCATGTAATCCCTTGTTTCAATCGATCCTGATTCCCATGAGAGAAATCCAGCGACTGTGTGCGGCTACTAAATTTTATTTTGCAGTTGCAAAATGTATTCATATTAATTGCCGTAAACCATTTCTATGAACTAATAAGCATGAAAGTTAAATTCGGTTGGGATGGAATCTTTTATACCCATCACCGTTCACTCCAAAAAAAGAAGTAAAAGAAGAAAGTTCTTATGCTCTATGATATGGAGTGGGCGCAGCTGAGTTCTTCTATTTTTAAAGCAGTCGTATAATAGGCTTGTGAGCGTTGTAGGCGTGTCCTCTGAAAAGTTTGCATCTATGCCAAATTCTTCTGCAAATTTGTAACCGATGCCTCTATTTTCACTAACGGGAGAATGTTTATCACAAATACTGCAAAGTTGCACAAACAGGCAGATGGACAGGCGAACAGGCGGACATGTTTAGGTGTATTCCAAATTTGAAACTGGCCAAGAATTTGCATACTTTATGGAATTTTCGAAGATTGTTTCTGCACGTTTTAAAGGTGTTGAAAAAATAATTAAATTTTGATACACTATAATGTTGGGTAGGCGTGGTCAATTTTCTCTATTTTTTATGCACATGCTACAGCATCGCCCATAGAATATGCGATTATATTTTTGTACATATATATGCTATGAGAATATTTTGTACACTTATGAGTGGACGCGTCCTTCGATCGATTGGGTCCATTGTCAATGTCAACCTGAGTGCAAGAACTTCCAATATTTCTGTCGAATTTGCAGGCGATAGCTTCACTTTTGCGGACAGGAGAATATTTACAACAGGCATTACACAGACGTACACACGGACACGCTTAAATCGATTTAGAAGAATATATATACTTTATGGGATCCCTAATGGTTCCTTCTGGGCGTTGAAAACGTTCTGACAAAATGAATACACCCTTCATCCTTCGGTGGTGGGTATAAAAATCACCCCCGACCACTTCATATTATAGAGCATGAAAATTTAGTTCTTTTACTTTTCTTGCCGTTTTTAGGTTAACGGTGATCGGTATACAAGGTTCAGTCACGAATATAATTCTCTTACTTGTTAATTATTTAAATGTTTGGTTGGTTAATGTGGTTAAGCTCCCTTGTATAATTTGTACCTTGGAACGGTCGGTAATGACTAATATTAAGATGTTAAATGCTTGGATGAATTCTTACAATAGGCTGACGTTTTTGTTCTCTTTACAGACATTTGATTAATTTTGGGAAACGTTTGGAATGCATTGCAGACTCGCCGAAAGGTACATATATTCTTAAATGTTACAAGTCTCAGAATCAGTCTGTTCTGTCTGATAAAGTTCCAACTAGGGTTACAAAATTTTGTCTAGGATGTTAAATGTAATTGTTGTTGTCGTTAGGTTAAGTTTCACTGTTTAACTTCCATATAATTATCAAGATTACGTTCTCTGGTACCTTTTACTCATTAAGAAAATTTGTAGTAGGATTTAGTACGAGTAATAGCATTAACTTAATATTCGGGTCAACGCATAACTAATCCATTAGTTTGAAATCTAAAAAAAACTTTGCAGCAAATTTAAACTTTTATAATTTCTTCGTTTATTATATAATCTATGTGTTGACCCATCTGTTCGAGACTATTCGCGTCGTCAAAACGTGTTATGCAGAAATGTTATCGTATGTTTCTAAATACATTTCTCCCAGTTTGTTTATATATATACTCAATAAAGGCGGGAAAAAGGAAAAGAAAGAAAGCGAGTGTTAAATATCAATAGGTTTCGTTTCAGCCGAACATAGCATAACTTCTTTTTCTACCCACCACCAAACTATGTGCGTATACTTCTTTTGTTAAAATTTTTTGTGACATCGAGAAGCTTCATGCTCCAAAGACAACATAAAATGTGTGTATTCTTGTTCACACTCAAGTTCTGAATCTATTCGCATGTCCGTCTGTCTGTTGTGTAATGTCCCTGCTAAATATAATACTGGTCTCGAATTCAGCAAAAACATTGGAATTTCTTCGCACGCATATTAGCATTAAAAATGAGCCAAATAAGTCAATGGACACGCCCATAGTAGAATGCGCACTGAAAAAAATTCCATTTTCAAAAGTAAAAAATGCCTAATTTGCTTATTACCCACGAACTCCAACAATAAATATTCGCATATTCCATTTTATTCTAAAGTTGGTGGGCGCAAAAGACTCGGCCACAACCGTATATAACTGTCGTAGTTGTTTCGTTAAATAAAGTGATCCGTTTACTTAGGAAGCTTTATAAATGCTAAGGAATATATTAAACATGCATTATACAATTGCCATTTTACCAAAAAAAAAAAAAAAATTAATATCATTTATGGGATTTCATTGAAGCGAATCGAAAACTTAAAATTTCATATTGTATAAAGTAGACGAAGGAATGCATATAAGCTTTTGAAGGGTTGTCATTCGTTTACGAAATGCAAGTATACTACGTAATAATTTCTTTCGACATCTGCATTCGCTAACAGAAACTATACATGTGTATGATAGTATCCCTGTGTGCGAATAATATGATAGGAAGTTTGGTAAAAAAAAATTTCGATTCGACGCATATACTTCATATTATTTCGATAGAAAGATTCCTAAAGTAAAGAGGCCAAAGAAGTCATGAACTTATCATCGTCTTTGCTATTGGATGGCGCGAGCTTTCGGTTCAAATTGAATGTCGATAACATGAAGGCTAACTGAGGCCATGTGCTCTGGAAAATACGTTTCTTATAATTGATTTAAACCTTTTAAACTCAGTTATAGCGTTCTCTCTCTTGTCATTTGTTTAAACCATGTCTCTCACTGAAATTGTAAAGATCGCTTGCTTTCATAAAACCATAAAATCTAGTTTATAATGTACAGAAAATACCAAGAGTTTATAATCCTTCTGAGGCCAAAACTGCAGTGATTGTCATTACTGGATGTGTCATATTCCGTTATCATACCAGAAGGCCCAATATCCCTTATAATTTGACATGTAACACGATGACGATCAGAGGGACCTGAGAAAATAGAACGGGATAAGGGGTGCCTGCATTCTAGTGTATGGGCGCTCAATCGGTAAGTGTTATGCCTTCACCGACTGAGCACTCACTAAAGCTACGACCCAACTAAACTCGACCGGGTTAAGATTTGAGCACGCAAACACTTAGTTGGTAGTCGCGATGGTCGTTCAATATATTTTGCGAGAAAAAAAAAAAAACAATTCATTGTTGAAAACTGCATTCGCATTGAAAAATTAAAGAAAAACAATTTGTTTTTATATAACATATAGTAGTTTCGGTGCATAACATCCATGAGATGGAGAAACGTCCTCTAATACTTCTTCATCTGCTATCTTCCAATTACATATGACGCAATTGTTATATCGCTTCTGTCCATATCCGTCAATTTTCTTGCCATACTTTGCACGGAGAGCATTTTTTGTACCAAAGAATTTATCTAACTTTTTTTTTTTTTTTTTCTGTTTTAATTTACTGGCTTACCGGTATTATAAGAACAACATAGATCTAAATGAGATTTGTTCCTTGATCTTATCAATACCCAGGGCCAAATTTAGATCTATCTCTAGAGTTAATTAATATCTATGCTCAAAGTTAGTGAAGAATATAGCAGAATATCAATGTGTGTTCACATGCCACGGGAAAGATTCAGAAATCATGAAATGATTGAATAAGAGTTTGTGTCTTATTATGAAAGATTTCTTAGCTTATTTATTATTCAGTTCTCTCTGATTAAAACAAATATAGTTAATGTTAGTTGTTAAAGCAAAAGAAAACGTATTTCTTTATACGTGTTTTTCAAACGAAACTTTTAATCTCATAAGAAACCTGCAATCGTCTTCACACAGCCGATAAGTCTGTCTTCAATAAAGAGATGAAAAAAACTTATTTTAATTAGATCCGTCACAATCTTCAACGTTTATATTACATTGTATTTCATTAATTTTTTATATTCCAGTACGTACGTACCCATATGTAAAACCAGAGACAACTACATGAAAAGATGGTCCAACATTTATTTTAAAATTCAAGAGAATTCATAAGAGAATATTCCGGACGTTATGAATAGCAGTAGCAGCGCTATTAATTAGCAACAATTTGATTGCTTGCTCTTTCATTCTCATTATTTGTACGTGGGCAGGAATTCTGTTAATAACTTCTTGATATGTTCTCTTTTCACGTGAATATACGCTATGGTATACATGCAAGTGCAAGTATGTACGAGAACACCCAACCAGTAGATATGTATGTAGCAAAAATAATTGGTTCCCTTTGCATCATTTATATCACATGAAGAATTCTAAATTTTATGTTCGCCCAATGTTTCGACAAGTTGCATTGAAAATGTTCTATGAAGGAATGTGAAGAAATTTCAGAATATTCTAGACTATTGTCGAATATATTTTAGCCAACCAATTTTATGAAATAAATAGGTAACAATTCGTATACACTAACTGTTATGTGATTGCGAAATTGCAGAAATATGTCAATTCATAAAAAATAAGTAAATTTCTCGTAGCAATTGGTCGGTATAAAACTTTACATTTTTCGATACCAAATAAACAATCCAAGGAAAACAAATCATATTTTCTACCTCTCTACTATTCGTAAAAGCACACCTATATGCATACCGTAGCGTGTATTCATGTAAAAACACATAATTGCGTATGATTCTACTTTGCCAACGTGTAAGAGAATGAAACTATTAACAGAATAACAGAATAGAACAAATAATGGGAATGAAAGAGCAAGTTGTCAAATGGCTGCTAATTAACAGCGTTAATTATTGTTACTGTTATTCATAGCGGAAACACAAAAAGTTTGTAATAATTTTTTAGTTGGAATTTTGAACAAAATATTGGACCATCTTGTCATTAAGTTACTCTTCTTAAACATATTTCATACATTAAACTAGTTGTTTATAAATATTGACTTATCTTTGATCCATTTAGTACATCGTACAATATGAGCTTTATAAGACTTGTTTTTGTTTATATGTACAAATCTAAAATTTATTATGTATTGTGAATGAATGCATGCTTACATGCGTTTAACAGTCGAACTGCCGTTGTAATCTTAGATTGGTGTTCTAGTTTTTATTTGTCTGCGATGACAGTTATCCTACCTTTTCAAAAATGAAATGCGAACTTTCCAAATTTTAGTTGAAGTAAACTTGCACGCGATTTTAAAAGTTATGTTGCATGAGATAATAATAGATTGACAAATATTGCATTTATGAATTAACACCTTTAGCATAACTATTGAATTGAAAAAATAAAATCTCTCAATATTTTTGATTGAAATTTTGTGAAGAGTTCTCTAAGTAGCCTCTGTTTAACTTATTTTATCCATTCGAAATGTTCAACTTGTAACAATTACGTAAAGTTATTTGGCGTTTTTTTCTCTTGCCCAAAAAACAAACCCAAACGCAAAGAAAGAACTACAACTATATATGAGATATTGCTTTTGTTTATAATTAATATTTCATTAGTCTAACACACACAATCTTTAATTATGTTAATCTTCTTATAAGAAGGCTTGAATAATCAGAATTGCTTTTTCTTCCTTATAATATGATTATTAACGATCTCTGAAGGCACATATTAGGGGAAATTTATATATTGTTTTCATCCATACGCAGGCATATATATATAAAAGAATGCATAATAAGCAATTAATTTCTGAAATTCTGGGGGGGGCAGAGAAAAATTAAACAAATTTCATTTGAAACTCTCACCCAATGATGACTTTATATTCATTATTTCACCTAAGTTTAAATTGATACAAAACAAAACAAAGAGAATTTTACAAAAACGTATAAGTACTCTTGTGTGCACCCTTTATCGCATAGAATTCGGTAACGGTAAAATTATTTAGCAAACAAACATTAAAATAGTGGTATGTTTGTTGCGATATTACTGTGATGCGGATTTACTTACCGATAAACTACAAGTTAAAGTTTTTTCATTAAATAGTAGAAAACATCGTGCTAGAGCACTGAGCTAAATAAGAAACCATTTCTTTTGCTTTAAATGTATTTTTTGTAAATAAATCCTAAGGTGTGTTTGCTCATAAATAAATTTTTTTAATGAAATGATTGTTAGTTAATTTGACACTTGTGAGCACGCGCAAGTGTGTGGTCTGATTTCGTTTTTTGGAAAGCGTTGAAGTCGAAAGAGAAACTCTTATACGGTATATATGAATGATAATCCAGTTACTTTAACATTAAATTATAATGAAAATAATTTTTGATAAAAAGTTTGGTTAATAGGTGGCGAGGATAGAAAAAAAAAATTTTTGAAAAATGTATCTCTGAACTCACGTTACATTTACTGATTCGATTAAAGCAAAAATTATATCTAAGCAATGCCCATAAAAAACAATAATTTATTGAAAAGGATTGGCAGGAACAATTCTTGGACTAATGAAAATAGCGACTTTGTTTGGCCTGAAAGCGTACAATAATCTTTCCGAAAATTACTAATGAGAGAAGGTCTCTACTTTTCGACTTTTAAAAAACTTATGCACCCTCTTTTAAGTGTTCTCTTAACAACAAGATGATTATTTATGATTCTGATAAGTAAGTCATTAGTTAAAGATGTAAACTGACACAATTTTGGGTCATACGTTCACAATTGTCATTGTCGTTATAATTGTTGGCTTTCATATGTGCTTTTATCAAAGAAGAAGGTCTTTTTAATTTGCATGCTCAACTCTAATAGGCATCATCGCCCATTAGCTTTGCAACACATCATGATAACGGTTCTAATGAATTTGTGTTTGACTCAATCGCATAAATACAAACCAATTGAGAAATTTTTAAATTGAACCAACAAGTATTGAAGCACTCAACCCATAAAACTGTTTTGAATAACAATTTTATTAAGTGTAGTAAGTCTTGTAGGGGACTATTGTAGGGCAGAACGAATGAATCCGAATGAATAGAGTTATCAAAAAAAGCGAAATATAGGGCAAGTGGTTTTAATTAAATCGTTTTTTTTTTTTTTTTTTTATTTTTTCTTATGATGATGCTTTTAGAAAATAGTAAATAAACCTGAACTTACTCAAAGCAATTTTTCTATATTAATAATAATAATTTCCTATATAAATATAATTTTTCTATAAATAATTTATTTAGGATGCTTTTGCTTAATACCGAAAAACTGTTTCCATTAATTTATGGTTTAATTACTTTGCACTGTAAAATCGACTTAAAAAGTAAACGCGAAAAGAAATGAAACATTTAGTTTCGCTTAGGCCGAACCGCTGGACGCCTACCATTTCATTTCTTAATGAATAGAAATTCTAGATGAAAGACAAACTTAAGCTAAATGCACAAGTAATCTGAAAAATTGATCAATGATTTTGTTTGGGTAAGAGCAGATGTGGTATCTATATCAATGAAGATGTCGATGCGCAGAAAATGCGCCAATGAAGTTGTAGTTTAGTCGCTTGCTTTCTTCTTTAAGAGGCAATCAAGATGCTCTTTATAATGGCGTATTGATCGTAAAAAAAATGTACACAATTTTCTAACAAACATTTGCAGGGAAATCGGTCTATACGGTGGATGATTATGACAGCTTTTGGGCATCCAATTACTGAAGATCACAAAGATTATAATTGCAAAGCATTAAGCTGGAGGAAATTGACTGAGCCACGCCATTTGGCTTAAGAAAATCGCTCGATCGAATCGGAACCGATCGTTAATTTGTGAGGATAGACGGATAGCCTTCGCAAAGACAATCAATATTTGAAATATTCTGTTATGTTACAAACGTATTTACAAATCTAATATGTCTTCATCAAACGGCGGTCTCCCCAACATTTGTCTAAAGGTGAACATACCCGTTTTGCATCCGTTTACTGCATTTTCATTTAAAATTTAAATGGAGACGATTTTTTTTTTACGAGAATCTGAGCACCAATTAATCGATCGACTCTTCATTCAATTTTGTTATAGTAATATCATCAAAACCCATAGGGGTTAGGGAAAGTTGCGAATTCAAGTGGTCAAACTGTAGCGTAAAACTCCGTTAGGGAGAGAGAGCATAAATATCTCGATTTTTCTTTAGATACAATTTTCCTTGTAGCTGTCAATCATTCAGCTTTCATTTAAGCCACAACTATATTTGGTAATATTAAAGCAAATCAACTCTTCTATTTTTTTGGACTTTTCAATTTTTTTGTTTTTTTTATCTTGCAATTCGTTTTCACATCAATGAATTCATTAAAGTTGGTTTTTTATGATTTTTACTATTTTTCGTTTTAATAAGTAATATTTATATAATTTATGTGTTGAAATCTTGTTTACGCTTTGATTTGTAGATCTAACTAAATTTGGTGAACTCTGTGAAATATCAAAAAAAAAACAAAAAAAAAAAAATTAAATATAAAATACGTAAGAGTTTTGGTTTCAATAAATTGAAATTCGCCGCTAATAATAATTCAATTAAATGAATCTAATCGAATGTATCAGGAAAGTTGCACCCGTTTTATAATCGACTAAAGCAAAAACGTTGGATTGATGGCATATGTGTAAGCGCTACTTAGTTATGTTCAAAGAGTAGGATGTAAAAACCCATAAAATTATGCAACCGTTACTTCTTTCTTTCCTATGTTGATTGAAAAAAATTTTTTCTTAAGCGTAACGTATTGCTGTTATTATTATTATTATTATTATTATTAATTTAGTTAATGCAATAAATTCTAAGACTAAAATCTCAAAGCACTTGCATTGATGGTTATCGGCTTTATTTAAAACTTCACCGCATACTCAAAATAAAAAATATAAAATTAAAAGAAAAAAAAAAAAAAAACAATTAGCAAAAATAAAGGGTGTGAAGATGAATTCGACTTTAACTAGCAAAGACACCCACCATGTCTGTTAACAAACCTCTGTTAACAACTTAACAGAGCTCTGTTACATAATTGCAATTAAGATATAGTTGGATTTGAAAGCCTACTCCGTCCATAGTAAAAAACGTAAAATATTTTTGTGGACATTTCATAAATCTATACGAAAATACCTTTCAAATAAACTAAAGAAATTCAAAGTCTATTTATGGTAACTATTTTTAACGATCTTTTGAAATTCGGTATGTTAGCGAAAAATGGATATGGAAGAACACGCAAATTTGAGACTTTAGTGCGGCCAAACTAGGTAATGTCACCTATATTCACTTATATCACGTGAATCTAGGGGTAGACGTGTATTCTTCTATTTCTTTTTCTAGTTCTACTGCGACTGCGTCCGCGACAGCTGTAGTCTTCTCAAATTTTGAGCATTTTTGCTGCACATTTAAATGGATCCGGAGGTTGCTTTGAAATATTTAAAGGAGTCTTGGGTGGAATCAAAAAATCTCATACTGATTTAGTTGCCATAATTCATTACTATAAAAAATGTTTGTGAACTCGTCACCGCAAAATGTAGTCTTCCTTGGGAGTATTCGAATTGAAAATTCTTCAGATTTCGCACTGAATGATCATTGCGTTAGCCTAAAAGAGGGTAGCAATCATTTCTTTATCCATTTAATTATCATTTAATGAAAAGATTTTTCAATTTTGAAATGAGTTGACCCATAAGCTAACCGATTTTTCAAGAATCCAAGTTCTAAAAATAAAAAACCAAATACACATTTATGATGCAGCGACTGCGCTACGCTTAGCGACTGGGCTGGATGCAGCGCTGCCGTTGGGTACAGTTATGTGCAGCGTTGCAGTTAGGTACAGTGCAGTTGCTAGGTGCAGTCGCCAGTGGCTGGTTCTTGTAACATGCGCTGGAGTTCGCCGCCCGTCTAGCTTGAAGGAGCGCAATAGTTGTAGCAGTCTATGTCCTTTAAACTCCACCTAACGAAATCCGTATGCCGGAGTTTATATCCAAGAATGCTCTAAATACGGATGTCAAGATTGTTGCTTTTTTGGACGCATCGGTTACCTGTGAGCCGCGTCTTACTCTTCTATATGGTTCGTTTAGTAGTACCAGGTCCACATTTTTATCGATGACGGTTTGCTGAAGCAGGTCACGAGCTGCTTCTCTGTAGTTGAGTTTAATATGCATTATACTCATTTGCGTCCTTTATTAGCCAACGCCCTTTTGAGTAGCTGACATATACCGCTTGTGTGTGTGTGTGTGTGTGTTATTTATTTGTTTACATCATACATTATAGCGGAAGGTTAAAGGTTTAAATAATCATAAAATTATATTAGAATTCATTTTTTTATATTCGTTGCATTTGATTTGCATTTGCTCGTAATTTAATCTTGAAGCAACGTGACTTGAAAATCTTTGGTTTGACTCTCCTGAAAACAGCGTATTTTCTTCAGCTCATACTATATGTTGCAGAATTATTTCTATTATGATATTTTATCGATTCCATGACGGCGTGTCACATTATGTTAATTCTATTATTCTATTTATCATATTCATTCAATACTTATGACTTTCATTAAACTAAAATTGCGAGGATCGTTGGCTGTGCCTGGCTGTCCATATATTTAAGTTGAAGTTAAAGTCTCTAGAGATACAAAACTAAAATTTCGCGCTTACGGACTGGGATCACTATAGGAGATAAGATTTAAAAATGTTTTTGATCTCCTCACCAAAACACAATCGGAAACCCAATCTATAGAATTCTTTTATGGACATTTACTTGAAGCGATTGCAGTTAATACCACAGATCCTCTCTAAACAAAATTTGGCTTTCTTTAGTTAAGCGTTTGATTCAAACTTTTTTCCCGTCAATACGGTCGATCATCACTGGAAGGACTCCAACTTAATTCAATTGATCAATTTTAGCGGACAAGTATTTTGCATCTTATTTACATTTCAAAATACTATTACGATATTCAAATTATTAACTAAAACTCAGTTCAATCGATTAAGGTCCCGCAACCACCTTGCACTTTGAAGAAATTTTGATAATTTAAAAACAAAATTTAATCTTTCGATTTTTTTCAGTGAATTTGTGTTTTTTTTTTTTTTTTATAATATCTACGGCGAATACCACCAGCCTTAACCTATGGTTAACCTACTCAAGTAGTTCAACTTTCAAATCAGAATCTATAAAATGTACTTAATTTTCTTTTATTTTTTGTACAGTTCGACGCTATTTAGTAAAAAGTGTTTTCTGTGGCGTATTCTGTCTGGCGATGAAAAGCGACAAAGCCATTGGCATCGACGCCGAAGCGGAATATTCATGATCATAAAGTTTGACTGTGTCTATGGTGGGATCAGCTAACATCCAATGAAACTGTTACTGCAGACATCTGTCAAGAATACACTGTTGCAGCTCGAACAGGAAGTTCTCCCACAGCGTACTGACATAGCGCCTTCTGATTACCCTTTGCTCAAATCGATGCAGCATGGCTTGGCTGGCATGCGGTTTCGAAATGCTTAAAGTAAGAAAGCCTGACTTGATTGATTTTAATGGAATTGTCAGCACTTTCTGATGCAACTAGTTAATCTCCAGCACAATATAGGCCCACTCGCAGCACGGCTCGACCTTTCCAAGTTATTACCCTTCACCTTACTTCTAGCTTAAACTATCCGAAAACTGATAAATGATTTGTATGAAATGCTTGGCCTATTAATTGGAAAGCTTACCTTAGCCAATTGTCCACGCCTTTTCACCACGGCTACTAAATGTGAACCATATTTATCAAGAATGACATGTGTAAAAGTGGTCTACGTCCGAACGTTTCATTTGCCAAAACGATTAACACTATTCTGATTTTTTTTTTTTTTTAAATATTGAAATCGAAGCAATCATACTTTAAAAAAAAAATGTAAGAGGAATGACCATCACTGCATGACAAAATTTATGTGACCATTGACGATTTTATCGTTTTTTATACCCGCTACTGTAAGGTGGAGTTATACTCACTTTGTTTTTTTCTACAATCGATGTAAAACCCAAGAGGAAGCTTCAGAGACCCTATAAGGTATACATACATTCGTGATCAGCGTGAAATTCTGAGTATACATATATTCGTGATCAGCGTGAAATTCTGAGTTGATTTAGTCATGTGTGTCAGTCTGTGTGTTTGTGTGGCGTCTGTTGTTGGCACTCGGCTGGTCGCAAATATGAATATATCGCCTTCAAGTTTGCTAAAAACATTGGAACAAGCATTGAAAATTGGGCCAAATCGATCGGAGCAAAAAAAAAGCGGCCAGTGCAGCGTAAACTGAACGCAACTCAGTTTTCTTTAACAAAAATTTTTGATTTTCGCTCGTTACTCGGTAATTATAAAAGTTAGAAGGTTGTAATTTTCCAAATTTACTTCTCTCTCTCTCTCTCTCTCTCTCTCTCTCTCTCTCTCTCTCTCTCTCTCTCTACTCTACTTCTTACGCGCTAAAATGGAGAACAGCCGCCATGCCCACGCAAATTTATAAGTGATTAAATTTTCTTCTTTTCATTTTTTTGAGGTTTTATGCTTTTTATCATACGGCAAAGAACACCGAATGTTTGAAACTAACTTTTGTACACTCCTTAAGTGAAGATATATTATCCGTCTAAAAATGGGTTAATTCTAAAATGAATACGATGGACACCACGATTAATTTTTTCTTAATAATACCAGCGATATGGGTGTCAAATAAAAGAACTTGGAGAGTAAAATGTGAAGAACATAGGGGAGGGTATGGGAGATTCGGCCCCTGCCGAATATAAGTTTCGTACTTGTTTTTCATACGTATATATATATATATATATGTTTTACTTCCATTAACGTTATGCTGTAAATACTTTAATTGTGTGCGAGCAGTACGGGCCCTTACATTACTTTACATTTATTCAAAGGATGTTTACGCTTGCATAAGTTTTATGCATTAGAGATCTGTGATGGATTTTTACTAAAGTGTGTGTGTTTTTTTTTTTTTTTTTTGTTGACAAACAACGAGATGAGCCAAAGGAGAGGCATTGAACGATTAGACCTAAACCTGAATATAAT
>CCAG010001383.1:0-70380 GCA_001077435.1 Glossina morsitans morsitans
TTCCTTTTCATTTTGTTATGTATATGTGTGAATACGCTCTCTAACACACATATATCCACACAAGCTTGCTTATACTACACATATATGCCAAATTAACCATAAATTTGAAAAAACAAAGCGAATGCAGTCACCAGTAAAATAGAGAAGAAAACCAGATTTTTTTTTTTTTTCGTTTTTTTCTTATAGATTTGATTTTAGTTTGTAACGATGATGACGTGATCTTTATTTTAATGATAAACAACAACAATAGTAGTAAAATTTTAGTTGAAGCTCATTAAAATTGAATGAGAGGAAAAATATATATATTTTTTTTTGTGTATGTGTCTTTGAGTTCATGTAGATGTGTTCATATTGTATGGGCGATATTTTTAAGATTGAATATTTAAACGCTTTATAACTACGAATGGGTCACGGACGTACACATCTATTTAACCTGAATACTGAGCAAATTTATGTTTTAAGGAAAAAATGAAACTTATCCATCCAAAGAAATCAAAACTAGGAACATTTAAAAAACATATGCCTTGACCGTAAATTAAACTACAAGTAAAGTTATCTAATGGTTTTTGATGATATTTGAAACTCTGACATCGCAGTAATACGTTTAGATTAGGTTATCGGATTGATTTCAAATTAATTTTGTTATGAGATACTTAGGTTTTTGGTTGCCGCCGACAAGGATGATTGTTAAGCGTTAGACACGAGGACTCTGTTGGTCGATAAAGTGTTATATGTGACTGAAAATGAAAGTTCGTTTCAAGTTCAATTTATCTTCACGCAACCAACATGCAAACAATGTCACTTACTGATTGATTCATATATATAAAGGAAAGCTGCAATAGAAGAAATTTAGTTGAATTAAATTTAGAATTATAGGCTTGACTATGACATATAACGAAAATATTATATGGAAAGGAAAGGACTATGGGAATGGCAGGACATTTGCTACGGGTAGAGTAGCAAACAGCGATCAAAATTTGAGCAATTACCAAAGAAGCTACAAAACAGAAATCTTCTTATTGCATGCAGGCCTGTCCATTGATCGATTTCGCGCACTTTCAACTCAAATCTGCGTGCAATGTTTCTGGCGAATTGCAAGCTGGTATCTTCGTCTTTACAGATGGGGAGTACATTTGCCACAAATACTACACAGACAGGCAAACGGACAGATGGACATGTTTGGGCGGGGTCCGAATTTGACACTTGGTAGAAATATATATATTTTATGAAAGTTTTGGAAAAGAAAGGAGGTTTCATGCTCTGACGATGGCCGTGGCCGACTTTCTCCGTTTTTTGCACAGGTATAATAAAATCGCCCGCAGAACGTGCGTGACAACTTTTAAGGGTGTGAAGTTATATGTAAATATAACTAGCAAAGGCACAAACCAACATTTTTTTACAGAGCTCTGTGAAGCCCTTAACAGAATTCTATAAAACGAGCTCTCAGAGGGATTTAAGTCAAAATTCACTTAAAATAAAACTTTTGGAAAATTGTTTTGCAAAATTTAATAAACAAAACATGTATTTATGTAAATTAATTAATATTTGAAAAGTCAGTATTTTTATACTATGTCATAAATGAGGTTGATAAAGTTTGTTCCGTTCCGCTTATACACCCACCATCGATTTCCTAATTCTTCTCTCTAGTGTGCTTTAGTTGTAGATTGTAGATTCGTGTTTCATTTCTTGTGGATGTGATTTTGGAAGGATCAGGGTTACAAAAATTGAGGTTAACAACTTGGCATATGTTCTTTTTAGTTAATGATCATATCGCGTCATTGGTAATAAAGTGTAACTTAAAATCAATAGTACCTATTGGTCTCAAACTCTATGCCAACATATATGGATCTTTCCTTCCTTCCTTCTAGGGATCCTTCCCAGCAGAATTTCGCGGAAATGAACTTTAATTTCACTAACTGCCAATAGTGGAATGGTCAAAATTCTGACTAGCGCGTTTGCGAACGTAAACGCTATCGCTTTCCTTATGTTGCAAAACGACATGAATGCTATAACTTTCGTATATTAAAGCTAATTATGTTTCATATAATTTCATATAACCGCGGCCTATGTTAATTGTTGTACTTGCCGAAGTATTGACTGACCGATTTTTTTGGGGTTTCTATGTTATTTTATTTTTATTTTTCTCTGTGTATTTACAAATTTACTTTAAATGCGTCAATTTCTGCACACTAGAAAGAGACCGGATTCTCTCATTGCCCCTCATGTCTTCTCTTCTATAAATGCTAATAGCATTTACGTCATTCCAGTTGAAAAATTTGATCTATATTGTCGTGAACGCTGCTAGCATTCGTTGCACATACCTATATCGATTAAAATGTGATCTTCTAACAACTCTTAGAAAATGTATACATGCAGAGTTTGAATATCATACGATTTTTGTACTTCGCTGAAATTTTTGCTGTCCGCGAAGGTGTTAAGAGACTGGTTGAGATATCGCATTTATCGTTGTCGGTCCAAAGACATCTTCGAGAAATAAGTCAATAAATTCACGATTGACCGCACTCTACACTCTCCGTTTCATTTGTCTGCTCTCGCTCTTCCTCTGCCTCTTCTTTTGATTTATTTGGTTTATTTTTTTGTTTTGCATTTAATTATTAACAGAAGAAGAGAAGAAAAACAAAAAAGTAATATTTTCAAGTGGTTATTTATACTGCGTGAAAAATGTAAATAAACACTTGAGCCAAAAAAAAAAAGAAAGGAAAAAACCATACACAACACACCCAGAAAGCACTCGACAGTCAACAGCGCGTACATTAAGTGTTTTAGAATTATAGCGAAACGTCTAGTGAAGTGATGTGAGCTTGCATCTTTTTTTTTTTCTTCGTTTTGGTTATAGATTCTTAGAGGTTTGTAATGATGCAGAAATGACCAAACAAATGTAAAGACATTAACCGCAAGCACACATGCGAACAAAGTGAACCGAAGTACTCTCGTCCTCCTTTTGCTTTTCTTCAGCATCTCTTAGTGGTTTTCTAAAGTGTTTACATTATTTCGGTTACAATATAATTGTTGTTTTTGTTGTTGTTGTTGTTGTTGTTGTTGATGGTGATGACAAGAAAACAAAAGTGTCGTTTTCTCTTTCTTTTTCGTTAAATGAGTTTTTCTTTTTTTTGTAAGGAAACAAATATTTGTTTTTTTTTTTTTTTTCTTTGCTTTAAGATAAATACGCTGACTTTGCGTTGCTTTTTTTTTGTCGCTCTTGGTGTTATTTGCATTGTTCTATATATAAAAGAAACTTTTGTATTTTGCTGATTTGCGTTTTTTTTTTTTCTTGTTTTTCTTTTTTAAGGAATTCAATTTCTTTTAAATGTTTATTTCCGGCAATTTAAAAAAAATAAAAAAAAATATGCTTAACGAGAAATTTCTGCCTTGATATTTATTGAAATTCCCAAATGTTGATATCAATCGGCAAAAAAAAAAAAATAATATTCGAGTGAAGTAAGTGATTGCAAATTACCAATAGAGCGCTTTTTCATGTGCACTTGTGAAAATTTTCCAAAAATATTTCAACTTATTTTGATGGTGAAAAGAAAAGTTTCTATTTTATACTAAGTAAAATTTCATTTTGTTTTTTGTTTTTTTTTAAAGAAATCTCAAAATTCCTTATTTTGTAAATTTTGGCAAACACCGTTTTTTTTCCTCTATTTTTATTTTATTTGTTCAAATGCCAGCGGTAATAGTAAATTCATGAGATTTTCGTGCCGTATGCGTTTGCCTTGCATTGCAATGCTTTGCCTCGTTGTTGTGTTGCAATGAACCCTCATTATGTAGCTTTTTGTTTTTTGCTTTTGCGCGCTTTAGTCGTGTAGATTTTTGATACTTTAGCATTTCTATGTAGCGTTGTATATTGCAAGAAACAAAATGTCAATACAGTTAGCTGTAATTTTGCCGCAAGCGCTCGCTATATAATTGCACGATTCTTATTATATATAATTTGTCTAAAGAAATCATATAATTTGAAAACAAATGTTTGATATTCGCACGATTGAGTCTATCCCTGTTCGCAACAAATTTTATATTAATATTTGCCATGGATTGTAAATTATAGGTAAAAATAATAACAAGATTTTCATATTTCGGCAATGGCAGATATATTTGGGGGCTGTTTAGATCTGTAAAATACAGCAAAAAATTGCAGAACTTTCAGCTTCACTTTTGGGCTTGTAACAATTCGAACCAACTGGATCAAGGCACTAGATCGGCCAAATCGAATTGAAGCTGTGCGCTAATTAAAAATGCTACGGATTTTAAAAGTTTACAAAATCTCTTTATATTTTTGATAATTGGAGTATGAAGAGGAAGAATTATTAATTGTTCGTCCTAGTTTATACCTCGCACCAAAAAGTTGTAGCACTTTTTTCCGCAACCCTTCGTTATACCCACTACAAAGGAATGTGGGTTCATTCATTTTGTCAAAACGTTTGAACATTCAGGAGGAAAGTCTCCATAGTAGACTCGATAAAGCAACCTTCATACGAAATGTATCAAAACGTGTGTGTGTGCGCGTGTGTGACATTCCGATCATTAGTTTACAAGTGAACACTTCAACGTCTTCAATGACGCCAACTGAACGCAAAAGAACGCTGAAGAAAGCAAAAGTAGCGCAACTAAAACAACTGTAGCTTTAAACTAATTGTCAAAATGTCATGAAATTTCGACACATTTCTCTTTGGAGACTGGTACACTGTCATATTCTTCAATAGTCGTCACTGTCACAGACTCTTCAATAGTTGTCTTACATCCGCCATCCGTCATCTTAACGACTTATATTGAATGATGTTTTATGTTATGTTATTGCATAGCGACAACAAACTGAATTCTATTCGAAATAACACTTTTCTTCATATAAAACGAAAAAGGAACATTTAAAAAATAGTAAAGATTTTTGAAAATCTAGAAATATTGAAACACTTTTAAAATGGGAACATAGTATGTGGTATATACATACGTATATATACATAGTGATTCTTGTCTCTAGTATGAAACGAAAAAGATTTCAACAAAAGTTTTCCAATAGACTTTCATAGTATGATTTTGATGGCCAGTTCAAACCGGCATTTCTGCGCTGTCATTGAATTTTTCTGCCAATAAATTGATGATGCCACGAGATGTCTGACAACACTGTAACACTATGTTGAAACTAAATATCGTCCAAGTCGAAATCGTCTAATTCGTGCGGCAAACGATCAGCAACGAATCGGAAAGTCAATTTTGGTGCTGGTGATCCCAAAAAAAAAACGAAAGGTATTATATTTCAAAGAAGCAAGATCTGGATGACCCTTATATATACATATAAATATATAAGTAGATAAGGAAATGTGTCACATTTTCTAGTTGGGACATTTTGGGGTCTCAAATTTGACCGTTTTTTCCCACAGCGGATTGATGATGAAGATCCCAAATTTCAAATATCTGTTAAAATAAGTTTTGAATAAATAAACATTCCAATATTTTTACACTATAGGATACACTAAGTTTGTATGCAGAAGTAGTTGGGATAGACCCGTATCTTATTATACCGACCTAAGCTTGATCTTCCCCTTTTAATATCTTGTGTTCAACCTACAGACGACAATGTTTGCGATATTTTGATGAAGGTCTCAGATGCAAGCATAATGTGCATATGAAGACGGTCTCATTATTCAGCCGAGTTCATAATTTGCGTCTTCATAGATAGTTATTCAATGACTTTTCTATTCAAATTCCAATTTAACTTAGCACTCTTAACGTTTTAATTAATGCTAATTTCTTCTTATTTGTCTTGAATTTTATTTTAGTTCATTTAACACAATTAAAATGTGTTAATAATGAAAAAAAAAAAAAAATAAAAATAAAAACAAAACTATTGACGCATTTACTAAACTAATATGCAAAATGAAAATATATATTTTTTTATTATTTTTAAATATTGATTAAGATAATAACATCAATAACAACATGAGTTGACTATGAACACGAACCGTCTATTTTCAGTTTTGTTTGCTTTATTAAATTGCAGGACATTATCATCTTCTCTCTCTTCACTTTACACAAATTAAGCATCGTTGAAGGTGTTTCGCTAATGACACACGACGCATGGGTTTGTGTATGTGTCTGTTTATGCATTTATAAACAAAATTGCTCATATATGGCCAAGTCAATGACCGCACCTGTGAAAATGCAATATCCGTTGTTGACATTAATATGTATATTATGATATTATTATTATTATTGTTGTTGTAGTCATGGCATTCCATCAACATCAACTCTAGACATATATGTGAATTATCATAACATTTGCCAATAAACGCAACCGTTGATTATGCATACAAACAAAATAATATAAATATTTTGGGTTAGATGATGGTGCTGTGCTGTTGTTATTGTACATTTAAAAAAAAATATTGCTTTTTACTTTTTTTTTTTTTCAAGCCGTTTTTTTGCACGCTTAGGAGAACTAAGTTTTCGTTGTTTCCATATTTTTAAAATATCTTTACTTTAATTGCTTTTTTATAGCAGCAATCTCTGAAAAATTGAGTATTTTGAAAGTGTGTCTGTAGTCATTTTGTCTTTAAGTATGCCATTAGAGATATGCTTAGGTAAATTGTCGAATCCATTGAGAACATTTCCGGGTATAATAAAATTCTGAATGAATTTGTACGTTTGATCTACAATAAGTTTTACAATTCGATTCTGAAGTAGTAACCTGCCCCATAATGGTACGAAAAAATAAAAAGAAAGCTACAATTTAATCTGTAAAGCGAAAGATTCTCAGAGGCATTTCAATGTCTAAAACTTTCTGCCTTCAGTCAAATGCCTCGAGTTACCTCACTTCACAGCATCTATATGATTTCAGATCTTTTTAGTTTTTTAAAGCCAAGCCTTTACTTTTACCGCTTTAATCGTGCCAGTATTCCCGTTTTTCTTTGCATGAATATCCGTAATATCTCATAAAATATGTCTTGGTTCGATATACCGTTTATGGTATTCGTCACCGTAGTAAACATCGTTAATCCGTTTGTAACACTTATACGCACCGCATTCTATGATTTGCTCATTTGCGGAAAATTGGGATACATTAGTTCCAACCAAGTAAGTTATGAAGTTGGCTTAATTTTTTGCTTTAACCGTTTTTGTGAAATGGTCACACAGGTCTGACTTGAGGAAGCAAGTTTGCAAATTAAATACATACCCTTAGTTTAGGACCGCAAAAATTATTCGATCAACCCGGTAAAAGTATTTTCAAGGGTCAAACCATTGCCCTTGTTTGACTAAATTAAACATTTTTCAAGAGTATTTCTAGGGCCGAAGCATAATTAACTAACTGATTAACTAATACTGGCGTGAAATGTTCAAGACAACACCCCATGGCATTATACAATTATTCATATAAAGACTTTTTAAATTTAAAGCATTGTACGGGACTTGATTGGAAAGTTGTCCGATCCAAATCATTTTCAATAGATTTCGTCTTTGGGCCAAAACACTCCAGTGTAATAAATGCCATCTAAATGTAAATTGCGGCTCGCAACTTGAGCGCAAAAAACAAGACAGGCGGACAGACTTAGGTCTATGCAAACAGCGATTGTAAACCGATCGGTATAATACGAGGGGTGAGTCTATCTCAAGTCCTTCTGGGCGTTAAACAAACTTACTAAACTCTCGTACCACAAATGCTGTAGGATATGATCATGTTAAATTTTGATCCAACAACGCCAAGAATATTATAGTAACACCTTTATGCACTATGAAAAAGCATTATATAACTTCCTTTGTCATAGAAAACAAGCGGATTTTCGCATTTATCTCTCTTTTTGGAAGGAGGAGGAAACCTTCTAATTCGTAATCATAAAGGATTTAATGGTTGTAACTCTTTCATTGGTGTAGATAAGATAGAAAGTAAGTAATAAACGACTACTTCCTATGCCTTCGTTCGAAACTCAAATCACTTTTAATAAGCCAGCCATTCTTGGTGAAAGCTTTGTTTTTCTAATGTTAATTTTGTAGTTAAAACTCGAAAATTTATTCTTTTAAAAAAAGTAAATTTAGTCATTTTTAAATTATATTTGCTTTGCATTATTTAGTTAATCATAACTTGTTTCTTCATGAATGTCTGCCGTGTGGTGCGGTGATGTCTATACAGAAATGTATGTCGAGTCCTTGAATTCGCTAATATATTTTATGACTTTTTTTTTTTTTTTCATTTCGGTATATTCTCGAGCTCTTGTTGTTGAAACAAACGACGTCGTTCCAAAGTGCTTAAGAAAAAGACTTTTAATTATATGTTATTATGTCAATCATAAGTAAAAAATCTATCGATTTTTTTTTTTTTTTTGTTAATGCATTAAAAATAAAATAACGAGATATTTTTTATTTTTCCCTTCACTGTAATCACAAAATTCAAGGTTAAAATGAATAATAAAAATGAATTCATTATATCTACGAGATGGGGAAGGATTTACTACAATCAGTTTAATTTATTAAGAATTATGTGATTGATTCAAAGCATTTCATTATCGAACAAAACTGAAAATCATACTTTATAATTACTTGGAATTTATTTTATTTATTTAATTTTGATTTAATACCATTTAATAAGTAAGAAAATAATAAGTAAAAATCTAATTGAAACCCTGAAGAGACTTGAAAACAGTGCTACTGTCGCAGAAATCTAGATGAAAGTTTAGTACAAATGCTGCTAATTACTGCAAGCAGCTCGGTTTAATAATAACACAGAATTGAAGACGTTGTGTGTGCATGCAATGAATTTTTGCAAATTTATTTGCAGAAATCTGTAGTCGTTAGACTTCGGTCGTAGATCTGTTGCGCCTGCAATGTAAACTTATAGCGAACTGGAAGGCAGTTTCTCGACATCCATTTGCCGGTATAAAGATACATTCTATCCAAGGCGCAACTTTCTTCAGCACAAAAGCTAACTCTTATGCAGAACACTTCATTAACACATCAGCTTCTGGTTGACTGTCCTGAACTTAGCGCAGTTAAAATTCAATCCATAAGTCCACACGGTTTTGGTGACAATTAATTGAATTAATTGATCGGTCAATTTTAAGATCAGTATCAATCTACTCAGTCATCAAATTCGATTCGAATGTTGACGAAGGCCTTTATTCAATTGGCTTTTTTCCGTAGGAGCTGACCGACTAGAGAGAAAGAAACATTTCAGAAATAAAAGTCAAGGAAAATTCGTTAATCATATCAAATATATGCAATTATGTATGAAATCGTTACACACGTAACGTATCTTACCGATTTCATATCGTTGCGGGGTTGGAAGCTTTGGTAGCTACGATGTTTATATAGAGTCATCAAATAGTTGAAGTTTTTTTCTTTTGTGGTAAAAGACAACAACAGTTTTTGCTACTTATTCACATAAACCTGCCCTTGCTTCACCAACAACACCAACAATTTTAGAGAATAAATTCATTGAGAGTTCATGTTTTATGGAAGTAAGGCAATGCTCCACAATAATCTCAAAGCGAAAAGTCCGATAGCATGGGTTGTATCGCTTTGTGGTTGTGGCAGACTCATGCAGACACTATTGGAGATTACATGGTCATTGAACTATTCTCCCAATTAACTGACTTTTTTCTGCCACGAAATGTATGGGATATTGCGACATTTTATTGAAACCACTTAATATTCAAGCCGAAATCTTATCACGTTTCTTTAACGGTCTCCAATGACGATAATTGCATCGCCGTCTCCATGTTTTCGTCCCACAAGCCTCACACAATAGGTGTTGTTGCTTACGTAGAAGTCCTTTAGGAATACCAAATGTGTCTGCTTTACTCTAAAGGGGCAATAATCTTCGCATATGCAAAATCATTTATCCGAAAATGAACCTCGTCCCACATACGTGAAACTTAACCCTGGGTTCATTGTGTTCGCAATGAGTTTCTGTACGCTGTACAACTGTATATGTATTGTATTCCACAAATAATGAAAGTTACGAGGAACATATTGAAAAAAATGTGACGCGAATCTTAATTAGAAGTGTGTTACATTTACGTTTAATTTCGGAACCATAAAATGGATGATCCTATATATATGGGCTGCCTTGGGAAGACGGTTTTTAAGATTACTTATTGGCGAAAACGTACTTCGATTCGGAACACTGCAATCAGCCAATTCATCAAGAGATTTTTTTATATTAAGGGTTAGTAGATATAGTATGCATTCTTTTCAAGGTGTCTATCAACTTTATATTTCTTTTTATTATCATTATAACCTGATTATTATTTATTATGCAATTTATTAATGAATTTATTTTTATGATTTTTCAACACATGCTAAATTGACCTGAAAAAGTGCATAACAAGCAATCAATCGCTTGCAATAATTTTATATTTATACTTAGGTGAACACATTGCACATACACATAGCTATCAAAAAAAAAAAAAAAATACATGAAACATAAATTATACTCAGACACTATATTATTAACAAATTATATTATTGCATAAAAGAAAAAAACACATTATACAGCGGTAAGAAAAACATTCGCATAAACGCTTACATAATAGAATTCACATGAAAAATTAACAAAACTTCAACAAAAACATAGAAAAGTCCACGTCATAATTATCAATAAAAATTCATGATATAATTAGACAAAAAAACGAAACATATACACAAAAAGAAGAAGAAAAATATTAGTTTCTCATAATCTCTCTTTATAAATATCATTACGAGGTATAATAATTACCTCATCGCGTTCGTAGTGCCCAGAAAAAGAAACAACAAAAACAACTTTAAAAAATGTGTACATTCACTGTCAATGTGAGATTTTCTTAAGTCCGCATGTGATTGTTTGGAAATGTTAACAAATCGTTGAAAATCGACATCGAATAGGATTCTAATTTGCATTTCAAACGTGGTATTTGCAAATGACCAAAATTTATGCAGGGGCTAAGCTCGTAATATTTTTTTTTGTTGCTTTAATGTGACCAATCAGCTTGGGGTGTCTCCTATACGGGTAATACGCGGATAGTCGAAAGTAAGCGAGGAAAGAGAAAGAAATACCAAAAGAAAGTTGTTGACTGCAGACTAGCGGTGTGCGACCATAGGGTAAGTGTTGCGCCTTCTTTGACTGAGCACTCACTACAGCTCCGGCCAAAGGAAGGTCCATCAAACTGGGATTTGAACCCGTCAACACTGACTTGGCAGTTCCGCTTCTCACCTACTCGACTACTTATGTGCATCGTAATTACTGAGAAACTAGACAAAAGGAGGGAAATTTCTTCTGCATAGTAAAGCTAATCATGCCTGTGTGCCACGTGATACAAGCTTGTTAAGCCTTTGGAAGTCTTCGAAGATGGAAAGATGACTAGATTTCGATCAATCTAAAAGGTTTACAAAAATTCAAAATCATAGTTTCTTGTAAATTGACGCGTCCGTCATAGTTTCCGAATTTTCTGCTCTTATGTATTACGAGCATTAGACTTGCAACGCTGTAAGAATTGAAGGTTCGCTCTAAGGCGAATATAACTTTCTTTCTTATAACTTATTACATAATATGTTCATCAAGCAGCAAAATGTGATGATGAATGAATTCGCAGATTGCATACAAAATGTTTTGGATGACTGTCCACAGACATTGTACATGCGTTGAACAAATTATAGTTTTGCGATCCAAAGTTTTGCATAAAAATGTAAACTATTATACATTCTCTTAATTGATATAAGCGGAAAATGTGGTTAAAAAGCATTTTCCAAAGCAGACATTTCGAGTTTTTACTTGAAATTATACTATAAAATATAATTAATTAACAAGTGCCTTAGTATATGCTATAATCAAAATGCGAATTTCTTTATAAAAATGAATTAAGTAACATTACATAGACTACTTTTTGTTTTTTCCCTCTTGATACTTCAAACGTTATCGTCGTACGAATCAAAATTCCCATATATACTGTAGTCTCAATGTTCAAAGCCAGCAATTGTTTTCACTTTGTATTTTTCTCCATTATCTAACAATTATTATTATTGTTATATCGTTTTTTCTTTATATTGCTTTTTTTCGTTTCGTTACAGTGCATCTGGAACAAGTGCAGTTGCGATCGATAATAAAATCGAACAAGCTATGGTAAGTGGTTATTGTTTTCTTGTTTGTTGTTTGCCCCATTAAAAAAAAAAAAAAGAAGAAAAAAAAAGAAATGAAGAGAAGAAGAGAAGAAAATCTTCTCGCATAAAATGCAAATTTATTTCGTTAAAAACAAGGTATTTTTACATAGCCTTGTTTTTCTTTATTTCTTTATTTGTTTACTATTTTTTTTTTCTTTTTCTTTTTTTTTCATTTTGATCCCACACTCGAATATTTAATGAGTGCACTCATATAGATGAAGATTAAAATTGATAATACCTTAACTGTATATGAATTTTTCTTAAGGTCACAATTACAATAAACGCTAAAGTGTATGATCATTAATCTTTTTACTCTCCCTTACAAAGATGATTGTAAATATTTAATAACATATAATAATATATTGCTGTTTTCTTTTAATTACGTCCTGGAAAGAAATCTTAATAAATTTTTGCAAATTGAATTATAAATGATTTTCCTCAAGCAAAAAACATGAAAAATGATCCCTTCTACATAATTTCACTTTAAACTTTTAGCATTGAATTCTGCTAAATGTCTCGCAATTTATAAGTCGAAAAAAGCTTTTACGTTAATTATTTACTTAATACTCACTCATTGATTAAAAAGCATTTTTTCGTTGAGTTTATAAACAACGTTCTTTGATGAATGAATGAATATTTCTTCTAGTATTTCATGCACTTTCGAAAGCTGGATTTCTGTTCTAATAATTTAATTTAATTCTTCTATATTTTAAACACTATATTCTTCTAATTAACCCCAAGTATGACAAGAGGACAGAATCCGCTACAGTTTACCGCCTGGCGGAATTCATTTAGTGAAAGCTATTTCGCATTCGCATGAAGATTAATTAACACCTTTGTGTAAGAGATGCGAAAAACTTGTGTAACGCAAGTATTACCCCCTTCTTTCCCTGAGGGAAGTAGAAGTTATTTTTCAAAAATATTTGTAAATGACATTATCATAGGCGGAGCACCAAAAAATATAATTTGAAAATTAAATTATTTCAAGTGGAAAGTTATATATATACACCATCCCAACCTTTTTCCAAAGCAATCAATAATGAAGGAACTCGAAGGTGAGTTGCCAACATTTTCTTCTCCATGATCCTGACATGAAGTTTGCATTAAAATTTCAACATAAAATCTTGAGTCCTGTGTAGCTTGATATCAAAAGTTGCGATGTAAGCAATTTGAGAAACCCAAGAACTTCACAACAGACTTCTTCGGTAACCAAGGAATCAAACTTGACAGTTTCGCTAGACAAATCCGATATATCTACTGAAGATAGTATTTTTGGCCCAGTCCTTAGTAAACGTGTGCGCTCTTTCGGTGTACGGTTTTCTTCGGGACATATGTACCGTGTGAAAAGTTAACTGGGTATATATAGAAAGGAAAAAGGCCATCTTTTATCTCTTTAAGGGAATTTTTGGCATGTTTTCAAATAATAGGAGCTGTTATTGCTACATTTTATCCAAACATTTGAATGTTTGAACGCTTTCCCGAGCTTTCTAGGATGAAATAGCATCAACTTGTCGTCCACACTCATGTGTTGTAATGATGAATGAGATGTCGTAATAGCGAGCATCATCATTAACTGTTATTGCTTGATCGGCGGCACTTTCGAAATTCCATGCCAAACAGGTGACACAAGTATGTGCAAATGGTGTGAGCTCGTTCCGCAATCGTACATTTGCTAACCCATATGCGACAATTTTTTCGATTAAACGAGTCATAAACATGAACTTACGTTTTCTCGCTAAAGGTGAATTTGTTCGAAAAATTAGTTCTAAAGGAGGTCTAAAGTCTGTGTAGAGCTCTATTTTTAATAAGCACGAATCATCAACAGTAGAGCTGTCTTTTATTTTGTTGACAACACAACCGGACAATTGAGTGAATTTGGAAGCATCCTAACTTAACAAGTACGTTAGTTCGCCGAGATAAATACACCACAACGATTTACGCTGTTTTAATATTTGAATTTATCCAAAATATAGACAAGGTTTTTAAAGTCCATTTCCGCATCTTCGGCCTGAACGTTAAAAAGCTTTAGTACTAAACTTTCCACATTCTAGTTTCTTCTACTTTATATCTATAAAATGAATTTTCTTTCTTCAATTTGCCTTCATGCGATCAATTAATTTGCGAATAAAATTCTCTAAAATATGCTTGCATAACAAATCGCAACTTCAATTAAGTAAAGTATTCTCTGGCGTTACGCATTCTTGTGCAAGTCTATTTTTATTGAAGCACAGCAACAACAACAATGTTGTTTAAGCTAAATATAGAACATTCTCGATTGATTCGTTTTGCACAATTGAATTCGCTTAACACCAGTCATCATAACACAGAAATATCGATGGAAGGAAGCATTTGTGCAACAAATTTGATATCAAAACAAACAATTAAAAAAAAAAAAAAGTCAATGCAAAGTCCACACACAAAGGAAACCGATCATCAGCATACATGATGATGACCATCCGCCAACAAATTTAATTTACAGACTGTGATAGAAAAAATGTACAAGTTCCCAAGTGATATAACAATAAAAAAATTTCAGTTTTTTTTTTAAGTGCATACAAAAAGTGCATCTTTGAAAACTTTGGGTCTGTAGAAATCGTATTAAATTTTGAAATATATAATATCGTAGAAAGCGATGTAACTCGAAGATATAGTCAACTGCCATATGCATCTAGTTTCATACAATGAAGGCTTGTATTCGAAGCGGATGGTTGTTCAACTGCTTCTATTGAAGCTGAATGCATTTGTTGAGAACCTCTTTTTTTCACATATCGAATCGAGTTCTATTCCATTGCATTTTTTGTTTTCGTATTTTTGCTTACTTTGAGGAAAATATGACACAAATGAATTTTAAACGTACTCCCCGTGATTTGTCTTTTTTTCGCTAATTAATTAATCGCGCACTGCGGTTGGGTTTTACGCTAAAATCTAGAAACATTGGCACTTATCGTACAATCGACAGCAACTATGTTAAGAGCATCAAACCGCGATTCGTATATATATTTTACAAGCGGACTTACAGCGAAGTACACTATTAGCCTGGTTGTTGAAGTGTTGATTATTTCGATTTTGAATTTTTTCCCTTCATTCATGGGCGCGCAAACGAAATGACGACGTTAAGTATCTGTTTTTTGTAGTATTTATCTATGGTTTGCTTACTGTCACAGTTTTCTAGAGCACTTACTTAGTTAATCGTTTCTGGAATCGACTTGGAATATACGATAAAAACCCGACCACTGAGCTCACGCAATAATTGAGAAGAAATGTGCGAAAATCAGTATTCACTTATTATTCTTTGTTGGTGAAAAGTATTTTGTTGGATCCAGGTCATCGAATCTCTTTGATGATATTGACTAGCATGTTTATCAAGTATTTATCCCAATAGTCAGCGATATATTTTTTTTAATCCTTTTGGCCGGATAGTGGATGTTTTCAAAGTTGATCTATGGCTGTGCTAGTAAGTTACTCCTATCTCACGGTTTGCGGCCGTAAGCAAGGAAACGGACCGAGTGGTAAACAAATGGATGTATAAGTCAAATATAGACGAATACTTTTAAATTTGATTAACTTTTGCCACCACAAGTGCCCCAAGCAATGGAAAAATGGACAAAGAGACCGGCCCGTAATGTCCTCGAGCCCAAATAATTCAAATTGCTTGCACATAGCAATGCTGCAAATGGATTGCATCCGCCTGCACTCCCAAATTTTGTGACTGTAGCGATGATATGAAAATTAATATTTGCCCCTTGCGAAAAAAGTTTGCCCACCGCTGATGTAGGTCAATATTTTGCGCTTATCAAGAATAATAATATGCGTATCTTGTGGATGTCACAAACCGTAAGAAATACCCTTTAGTGCCGGTTGTAAAAATTATATTTTCTTTTCATTATATGTGCATTTCATACGAAAAAATTCGTTATTAAGTGCTTAGTTCGGTTATGTCTGCTGTGAACTTTCTTTTGCTCGTATGGTGATAAATTTAAGATAAATACCTACTCTTTCTTTCTTTCTTACCAAATTTAGTAATTTAGGCCAATATTATGTTTCGGTTTTACTTCACGTTGTGAACCATTATTATTGTCTAGGATTTGTGCTAGAAAACAATGGTTTTTTTCTTTTCCATCATACCTTTTCATTTTCTTTTCTTGCCTTAAATGGTGAGAATATCTTGTCTATTGAAGTGGAAAGAAAAAAAGCACACAAGCTTTGCGAAAGTTGTTTACGATATTCTTTGAAATGTTTGCTAACATTTTACTTGTTGTTATCTTAACCAAGTAAGTCTTTATAGATAATGTCCATTCAAGAGAGATTGGTTTGTGTGCTTGCCTTTGCGTTAGCTATTGTTGCGAAGTGATAGTTTTCTATAGTTTCTTAATCCAACTTAATAATTAATGTTGACAGCGTCGTAAGAAAAAACGAAACTTCCATCAAGAACTGGAAATGTTTACCTCTTCAGAGTGAAAACTCTTTTTTTTTTTTTTTTATTCGCATTTTCGATAAGCATAAATTTTCATAAATTATTGTGAAAGTATCTCTGATGTTTGATTTTAACAAATAATTGATAGTTTTCATAGATTTTTCTCTTTACAAACTCTTTTTTTTTTTCACAGAAAACTAAAACAAGAAATTTATAAAGCATTTAATACTTGGTAACAATAAAATGTACATTGTTTGTATGTATGTCTTCAATTTCTCCTAAAAATTCCACTGTCAGCTGAATAAATGCATAAAGTCGCTCCCTCTATAACAGAAAAGTTGTAGCGGCAAGTCGTAGATAAACATCAAACAAACTTAACCTAGGAACGATGAAAACGTGCCTAGAATGTAATGTACTTTCTCTACATTTTACTTTACATTACAAGTATAACTAAAAAAATTCCCTGCAAGGAAAAGGATATTTCTGTCTGAGGCGACCTTCAATGTTGATTTCGAAAATGAACTCTCTCTATGTTCATCAATTTTTGATTTTCAAAATCAATTTGCACTTGCAAATATCGTGGACTGAATGAATGGCTAGTGAACAATTAGTGCGAGTATCATGTTCATTTTTATTTCGCTTTTGGACGCCTCAACTTTCTTAGAAGGAGTCCAATTTGAAACTTTGAAACTTTTATGTGTTTTAGGGCAAAAGCAGCTGAGATATCCGTCGTATGGTAAGAATTTCATTTTTATACCTACTACCGAAGGATGAAAGAACATCTATTTTGTGATTACGTTTGCAACACCCAGAAGGAAGCTTAAGAGGCCCTACAAAATATATATATTCTTGATAAGCAACAAGTTTTGAGTCAGTCTGGCTGTATGTCCGTCTTTGTAATGTTTGTTGTAAACATTTTTTTGGTCGTACAAATGAAGCTATGAGCTTCAAATTTCGCAGACCTGCGCGCAGTTCATTATTGAAAGGGCCAAATCGCCTATAGTATTACTTAACGTGAGGATAACTCTATTCTTTACGAAGAATAAAAAAATTGGGTTTTTTGCTCTTCACTCAGAAACTACAGCGGATAAGTGTACGAAAATTTCAACGTATATTCGAAGGGCGATGTTGTAGTACCTTTGCAAAAATGGAAAAACGCGACCGCGCCTACTCAATTTAATTCCTTCTCTCCGTGTGTATAATGTCTTCGGCTTCAAATTTCGGCAGAAAGGCTTTGCACAGTGTAAACGGACCTAATCGGTGCGTTTTCAAAGGTCGTTAGTTGCATACTGCAGGAAATAAAGCTAAAAATTGCCAGCCATGTTCTGTGGACGATGCTGTGGAGCCTATACAAAAGTCGAAAAAACTGCCACGCCTACCCAATAAATTTCATCCCTTTTGTCAACACCTGTAAAACCCCGAAAAACGGCCTTCAAAAGCTCTCGTAAGGTATTCGACCAAGCGTCAAATTCGATATACAGCTAAGCACGTCCATCTGTCCAACTGTTTGCCAGTGTAGTATCTGTAGTATTGCCTTAAAATTTGGTAAAGAAGTTGAAAATGGCCCGAGCCGGTCAAAGGACACGCCTGCAATACAACAAAAACCGAGAGCGCTTTTGCCGCCTGTCTTTTTTACTTATTACTCGCAATCTACGCGTACCACAAAATAGAAGGAAGCTCCCAAACGCACCCAATATTTTAGAGAATGCAAATTTAGGCTTTTTTCCCTTTTTTAGAATAAAGGTGGTACGATCGAATATAATTTTCTTACTTTTTTCTACTTTTTGTAGCGCACGCCCATTTTCAAATTTAAAGTGCGGACATATAATGCGGTAAAGTAATTACTTTAGCTTTGCATATCGACTTCGACAAATTTGGAAGAGTTCTAAAAACAGACATGGCTCAAACACACGCACTGCGCAATAATATTGTTTAGGAAAATTGGTGGTGAGAGTAGTGCAACACCACATTTCCAAAAAAAAAAACAAATCAATAACGTAGGAAAATTCTGTGCGTTAGCTTCTATTTCTAATGTGGTTTTCTAGACATTAGTCTTGCATTAGTTTAGGTTTAATTAAACTGAAACGTAAATTATTTATTCCATTGAGAACACGCGTTAAACTCATGCAAAATGTTTTGTTTATAACTTAAAAGAAAATATGACCTCGATTTATAAGAAACAATACAAGACACAATAGCGCCAGCAATGAAAGCAAATAAAAGTTCTGATAATTTCTGATTTATTTCTAAGTTCACATATATATATTTATATATATATATATATATATAAACTTTATAGTTTACTTTGCCCAGAAACCATGGTCTGCTTGGATTTGTAAGATAAGGCCCTTTGTACAATTCATACATATATTCCTTTGTTTTTATAATATTGAACAATTATTTAATATTTAAAAAAAAAAAGCAAATAAATAAAAAAAAATGAAAATAACCGATAAGAAGCAATAAATAAATATTTACGTAAATAATACAAATTCTCAAGCTTTTATGTGAGAACTTATCACACACAGCAACATGTTTACCTATTGCTAGATCTAGTAAAGCTTAAAGTAAAAATGGAATTTGAAAGGCACGAGAAACATTAAAAGGTACTATAACTAATATATTGAACTTCTGTACGCATGTTTTGCTGCACTAAGACCTGTTGGACTATTCGCATTCAATCTTTGGAAAATTTGACTAACGATTCGCTACAATAGTGCAGCAAGCACTGCAGCAACCTTCTTTACTACAAAAAAAATTCTAAGGTTGAACGGGCGGGAATGCGTGATGTATGTCCATCCGTCCGTTGCTTAATTTTACAACTAGTTCTTTAAAACTTAACCACTCCTATAATGTCGAGTTTTGTTTTACATTTTAAATCTCGCTGCTTATCAATCAAATTGACTTTAAAAAGCAGTTAAAGTGGTTCAAGAGCTTTTATGTTAAGCAAATTTTAAAAAATATAAGTTCTTATAATAACCCTTCCACAACGTTAGTACTCGTATAGATATGAATCCGTGTTATATCTATGATATGCTACGATGAATTTGTAGAAGGAACAACCATTGCTTGTACTATGTCTGCTACTCGGTATTAAACCTTTACCTACTTCTTTGTTTTTTTTTTTTTTCTAAAAACTTTTCCATTAATTGAGCAATTTGCAGCGTAAACGTTGCTATGTGGCTGTAAATATTATATAGAATATTCTACACCGCGCCTTGTATATTCTCATACCTTTCTCTGAGATACAAGAAACTCGTACAGAAATCTCGCTACCAGAAAATTTGATCTAAACTTAGTATAATTGCCAGTTTGCGGAAAATATTCCTTTTTTTAACGAAAGCACGTAATTTGTCAATTGAAATTTTATAATCAACAAACATTTCACTGGTATACAAACGTACCAATCCTTCGATATTAGGGGTTAGGACATGGACTTTTACTTTGACAAGCCTTTTTCGGAAAACAAAATAAAGTTTTCTCTTTTTCTCATTATTTCAAACGTTATTGTCAATTTAAATGTGAAAGTTGTACGCTTCCCGCTTTGACAACATCTTGTCAAGAGCACGCCTCCTATCGGTCGGAAAACCTTAGCTTTTCATAATTGCATAATTGCGCAATTTATCGTTTCTTTACATATGGTCGGGAATCGGTCAATAAATTTTTCCTATTGTTTCTGTGTTTAGGATGTCTGTAGAATGGCGTCATACATGTACAACGTGACGGTTTACGTAGGATTTTGGTGTGTTCATATATAATGATAATAATTATTTGACTGTAAAAACTGACGTTATATTTCTATTATATTAGTATAGAATAGTATCCGTAGTCAATAATGCCAATTGATCTCAATCGATTCGTTATCACATTACTTAATGAGTAATCAACGTTACTTGACTTTAAGTACATCGTTTCGTAAACTTTACTAAGAAGACGTCTTCTTTCTTCTTAAATATTTTTCAGACAAAAGAAACTTAGAAGCAAAAGCAAATAGCAACGAAGCAATGTACTGCTACTACATACATTTTATTAATTTTCAAGCGAGTTTAGAGTCAGCGTCCAAAAACTTCCTCTAGAATGGGTTATGCTATTTAATCCTATGGCTAGAGATGAAAATTTCGAAATCAAAGTTGATTTTTTGCGTCCCATAGTAAAAGAGTCCTTTTACAAATAAATGATTGAATTTTTATTGGAAAAATTCGTAGACCAGTGAATATTAGTCCACTTTCGACGCATTAGCTGAACAACTTTGAAGAATTTGAGATTTCAAGGAATAGAACAGTTTGCGAAACAGAAGCATTCATATTATCGAAATAGGATGAGATTTTCATAAGTGCTTTATAGAGTAACCGATTCACACTTCAGGATCCAGGCATATGGTAGGACACTTATATATGTACTCTGACGCTATATCTCCTTGTGAGATAAGCGTATAAAGTACTTGAAAATAAATTCTCACGTTTTTTTCATTAAACTGTAATTATTAATGACTTTTCCTTATATATATATATATATATATATATATATATTAATAATTATTATAAATCGCATCGTATGATTGTGACGTCAATCAAAAACTGATGATGATGCTCCATCTGACACATTACTATTATTTATTATTGTCAGCAATTATAACAGTTGTCGCAATTTAAATTTTCTTAACAGCTAGAAAGACTTAGATGAGGCGGAAAGTTCGCGATAAAATTAAATTTTTTCGCTGCTTTCCAAATTTTTAATAATATGCTTTTAATTTAAATGAGTTTCGCTTTTAAATTTTAACGAAATAACGAATCGCTAACACAATTCGTGGCTAAAGAATTTTTTCTTCATCTCAAATTAGTCCAAATAATTTACACAGATTCAGATTGACGAAGCTGAGCTCTCTTCACCCTGCCTTTATATGGCGCACACACATTGTTAATATTTTATAATGAAAATTGATTCACAATAGTAATTTGATATAAAAATTAACTGTATCAAATTTGGACATTGTAGGTATATTTTTTGGACTTGGCCCCATACCGCAAAAGAAAATCGAATTATACTCTACACTACTTACGGTATAAGAGTATATTCGTTTGTACGGATGTATGCAAGACCCAAAAGGACTTGAGATAGATCCGCTCTCTCGATTCAGACTCACTTTCTGCAGCAATCTAAGCTTGTCTGTGTCTCGGTTTATTGTAGTTAACCTATAGAACACAATTTTTGAGAAAATTTGATGAAATTTGATATATATATTGGCGTGTTTTGGTCCAAACGCTACGACGAACGCTATTAAAGATGGTACGGATCAGATCACTTTTTCGACCAGTTTCGACCATACGGTGCCTCATTTTGAAAACTCGTTATATGGGTAAGCGTAGGGTATTTAATGGTGGCCCGTGGCTGCCATAAAAGAAGAATGATAACTTCTGTGAATAGAAAATTAATTTTACTAAATTTGGATCATATCGGCTCTCGTTTTAGGACTCTCCGTGACAAGTAAACCTTGTGTGTATAAAAAAAATATATTTTTCAGGATTTTATCATGAAAATAAATGAAGAATAAATTTTATTAGACGCGAGAGTGGTGCAGGCTATTTTTATTGATCGGTTTATGCATCTCTTTAGTTATGAAATATTTAAGCACCACCTTATTATTTACAGATTGGAACGGTCTTTATAAAATAAAATTTTCCTCTATGTTATAAACAATTCATGCAGTGGAATTTTTTTTTTAAATGCGTACGCATTTATATTAGAAATGACTCAATTAACATAAATTGTTTTATAAAATTGTTTATTTGTATAATTTTTCTTTTTTTTTTCGTTTGCTGCTCTCTCTTTCTAAATTTGGCGTGTGTGGGGTCAGTTTTCAGAATTTTACACTGCTATACTACTACAACATAGAGCAGTCGAGCTGTAGCGTGGTAGCATACTATCAGTAATTTATGCTACATGTTGCGAAATTATGCATTAAGCTCTTAAGACACATATATATAATTGGACATGAAATGAAGGCGGTAGAATTAATATAAAATTTTATACAGATAAAGTTCATATAACGCGGTAAACAGTGCATGGAAGAGAAAATTTATTTGCCTTACTCTTTAATAAAAACGTTTTACATTAATAAGATTTCATAAACTAGGCGTGATTGATGAAAACACTATAGTTCAAAAATGACGCAGAACTAGTTTAATATATGAGAAAAGAGCTTTCGTTTATGTACAATTTGATTAAAGTCAAAAAAGAAGTAAATGCCACTAATAGCGAGTTGTCCAGTTGAAGGCTAAACTCAATTAAACTGCTGTTAACGATCATGCATTCGAATCTCGTTCTTATTCACTTTGTTCGGAAAAGTTAGTTTAGGTTTACGAATTTAAGGATAGAGGTGCTTGAGTACATCAAAGCTTTTGAGGTTAAATACGTTAATTTATCAGAAAGTCTTGATTTTAAATTGTAAGTCAAACGATTTCCAAAACTGTATTTGATTCTATTTCACTTAGGCGAGAGCGCTCGCGGTATACGTTTTTTTCTGCCTTCTGGCCTTCAAGGAATACAACGTTCGTTATTTTTTAAGTGCGCATCCCAAAACGTGAAGGTCATAACTTTCTTGGCTTCGTTCCTTTCTTTTGCTACCTTTGGACGGTCATTGACGGTAGATTGAATTTAAAAGTAAAGTAATGTCGCCACATCTCCCACCATTGTCTCGTGCTAAATACAAAGTTTTCTTTTTATTGCGGCTAGACAGCACCGACAAATCCACCGAGTCAATAACACGTTGATGTTTTTCTTCAATTATCAGTAAGCACGATATCCATTTGAAAGACAGCTTTCCCATGTCCAAGTAGTGAAATACGCTGCCTTTTGATATCCTTAGCATGTCATTCAACTGCGAAGAACAATAGACAGAATTATTTTGACATGTTCTCAGCCGGCCACGTCATTTGACCGTCCGTCCGCTGCCGATAAATTGTTACTTTGCACTGAGCAGAGTCGCCAACGCTGAGTTTGAACAACGCACAAAAATCAATTGTTCTATTATTTCGAAAGTTGCCGAAGTAAAACGCTGTAAGCCGTTAACACAAACGCTGGAAATCACATAAAATCTTGACGGGTGTTGTGTAAGGGGTGGCATTTCTTAGGTATTCTACTGATGACGACATCCATATACTAATATCGCGACTTTCTCACCTATTTGTTAGCAGTGCGTTTCCACACAGACCAGGTGAGGTTGACAGCTAAGTCGAGAACAGGTGTGCACAGATATATTAAGACTTACTGCTTAGCGTAGTGATGAAGAGACGACAACAAACGGATAAAAATAAATAAATGAATTCCGAAACGCATATTATGCTAAATAATCAAAAATTTACTTTCAAAGATTCTTCGAAAGCGTATTTTTAGATTATAAAGTATACGTACGAAAGGAGAAGTAAAAGCAGACTTCACATATATATATATAATAATACGCTTTGTGGATTGCGTATTTCTGGGTGCGGTTGCTACGAACAGGATACCGACTTTGATATAACTTTATATAATCTACGAACGATGCATGCTAAAGTTTACCTTATGTTGTTTTTTTTTTTTTTTTTTTGTTTGCAAATTAATTAGGTTAGACAGGCAATAACCGCATAATGTTTTTTTTTTCCTTTTTTTTTTGTTTTTTCTTTCTTGGAAATAAAACGCAATTTTATAAATTATTAGTTTTCACCACTGCAGGGCTTTTTTTCAATAAAAGTCTCTGTCATTGACTTCTTTGAATAATTGAAAGCTCGTTTTGTACTAATAACCATTACAGACTGGAACTGGAAATTAATGCAAATGTGATTTATTGAAAACCATTAGCTATTATTTGAAATTATAATGCAAAGAATTTAAAAAACAAAGAAATGAAATTAAAAACACGTAGAAACTTAAGAAAGCCTTTGAACTCGTCGTAGGAAGACTGACTAAATAAGTACTTACCTTAAGCGAAAAATATTGCGTTTATTATTTATGAACAGCAGCAAATGGGTGTTGGAGAAAATCAATGAATTGTAAATAAGATCTTTTTATTTCCTTCCAATCGTGACTTTTATAATAATTTAATTAAAGCAATTTATGGATTTCAATTCATTAATTAATTATTATTATACAAAGTCAATAAAATTCTCATATAAGAGTGGCGGGTTGTATTGCACTTAGTATTATTATTAACAATATTATTGTTATTCAGTTCAATTTTTTCTTTTTTTTTTTTCTACTTAATCCGCTCACGATTCTAATTATTATTTAGCATAATTTCACATTTAAATGCAAACTGATCAGCGATTTGACGTCAAATTAATACATTCTTCTCCTATTATAGAAGTTGAGCAATTAGTTTACTTAAAACTTGTTTTTTTTTTTTTATGTGAACTTTTGCTTAATAAACTTAATTAAATGCAAGCGATATTGAAAATTTTATGAACACCTTTGTGTACGATAACGACGATGTCTACGTAATGTACAAGGCGGTTTAGAAATGTCTTAAACAATTACGTAAAAACAATGTTATGTTGAGGCGTAATTAAAGCATGACGTTTATGATAAGTTTGTTTAAAAAATAATAATAATTTTGAAACAAATGTCTCAATACAATATCGCAAAGTTTTGAAATGTCAGAATTACGGCGATTTTGTGTTTAAAGTATTTTTTATTTTTTATTATACAAAATCAAACAACAAGTTCTTTATGTGTTTGTTAATCACGGTTTTTAATGAAAATTATTCCGCCTTATTAAGATAAAACGATTACTCTCAACCAATTCCACTTGGAAAAGTTGAATCTTGTTTAAAAGCAGTTATATTCTTTCTAGTGTAATAGAACGATAGATGGACCAATATATTGTTTCCTTTAGTGCAATGTGTAAAATGCATTTATCCTTATTCTATTGTTCCTCATTTTCATAGAGAAAGGCAAAAAGATTATACTTGGTATATATAATATTATATACATACATGTATACATATATTTTTATTATAGCCTAGAACACAAGGCTATACTAAGTTTGTGCGGACATTTGCAACAGCCAGAAGCCCTTGAGATGGACCTGCCTTTTTTTCAGAGGGAGATCTAAGCTTGTCTGTCCTTCTGTCCGACTTTATTTTTGCTGTTTATTATTTTTCAATACGTATAGTCGCAGGTAATACAAATGCACAAACTCAGGTCGTATTTTATTATTTCTCTCCATTTTATTATTATATAAAACTGGGAGCAAACTTTAACTTTACTAGTTGTAATCATTTGATGAATATTCGTGGATGGGCAATGCTTAGATTAGCTCAATATATTTTCGACGTACGCAGACGTCTCAGTCGCCGAAACATCGTTTGTAAAATGTTTACAATTTCTTACTTACGTATTTGTCTTGAAGTGTACAACGTTATTTCTTGTAATGTCGCATTACTTTTGCGTTCGAATTTTGCTTAAAGTAGCCTTCCCTTGCGGTTAATTCTCCCTAATTAAATTATATTATTTAGGATGTCGATACATACCACTAATCACTTTAGTAGTGAGCTGTTAAGACATTTTTATTGTTATCTCCCCCCTAATGTTTCGTCGTTCTTAACAGTCCTTCGACACATTTTTAAAGAAAGAAAATAAATTTAAGTGAAATGATGTATCAATGCATTTAGTACGTTGTTTACGATATGGTGGGTGAACAGCCATAAGCTTGGTTTCATCAAAAAAAAAGAAGTTCAAGTTCATCTGTTCTCACGTACGCATTAAAAACTAGTGTTTTTGCGTATACATGTCTTATGTACATCGGTATGTGTGAAATTTACCGGAAGTTATCACTTCAAAAGAATTAAAAACAAGATCCCCTACACAAAGTAATTCTTCATCATAAAATTCCCTATCGTCGTCATAAAATACTCCTTACAAGGACGGAACTAAAAGCAATCCTGTGAGATCTAAACTTGCTTTTGTAGAAGTTATATCTACTTATTCCTTAAAGCCTTTTTTTTGTTTATATAAACGTTTGTAAGGAGGATTGTTAAAAAAAAAAAACAGTTATCCTAACAAGAATTTCGATATTTATCTAGTATTCCAAGAGTTTTCCTTATTGAATTTTGCCGAGAAATTTGAAAAATAAAAATCCATTAAATACAACAAAATATGTCAAAATGTCTCGACAATTTCCCCCGATCTGTGTAAGCTGGACACAAAAAAGAAAAACAAACGATTTGAATAATAATAGCGAAACTAAGCCTTCTTGAATGGTAACACATCCGCGTAAACTCACTATTGTATACCTTCCACAAGCAGTAGGGTATAAAAACACGTTTAAAAAAATTCATACATTTATGGAAATGACAAAAGAAGCTAATAACAAGAAATTTTTGCCTTTAAATGTCGGAAGCGTTTTGATACATTTCTACATGCTTTTAACAATCCGCACTTTCGTTTATGATATGATCATAAAAGTTGGGTAATCCTTTAAGGATTAATATTATTACGAGGATTGTTTGAAAAGTTTCAGATCCAAGAAGAAACAAAATATCTTTTTCGAAAGTGAACTTGAACTGAATCCATCACTATATTCTCCCCCAAAAAATGATAATCCATCTAACTCTTCTCCTATGAGTCGATACCTTCATTATAGAATGATTTATGACGATGTTTAAAATCAACTTGCGTTTTTGCAATGCTCTGAACAATTTATACAAATTTTTTTCTGAAATTCGCAAACAAATAATTGCCACTGGCTGCCATTTATGGTGGAAATTTACAGAGAGTGGGGAAGGAATTCGAATGTCAATTGAAGCAGTCTTGCAAACGTGGCAACCTTGTGCCAAGGTAGGGTCAGCTTTTTCATGACTAAAGCGCTAAGCACTATGACCTTAATTGTGCTTGTTCATATGTAGTTGAACATATTGCTTGCACTGAATTGCTGGTGCAACGATCATATAACAAACATGTTCTACATGGTGGACGATGCAGACGCTTTTATCGCGCTTTCAGCGCTTTAATCTTGATTTCATATATTGCAAAAACTACTCTCTCTCTTTTTCTCTCTTTCTTTCTTTCTCTGTTTGTCCGTAAGCGCAATTCGATGGTCGATGGCCAGCACCATTTCGTGAAGTCTAGCTGAGGTTGCGTAATGGGTTAGAGGCTTCGTTGTCTCAAAAATTGGTTTAGCAATATTTCATACACCCGAAAATGGCCATGGTAGTGGAGACTACTCCCCCTATGCTCGAAAACAAAGTTATTTCAAAGACAAATATTTGATAACAGCCCAATGCTGAGTTTTCTTCTTTTTTTTTTTCATTTCCACAATAACATTCACATCGACTGGTTTCAACGATTGTTCAACAATAACTGAGGATACAAGATCACTGAAATTTTGGAGAGTATTTAGAAACGCAATCACAAGCATATTCTGTAACTTTTGGGGATAGTTGTGCCATGTCCCTGGACAGATCGGCACAAGGAAATTCGATACATAATGTGTGCTTATGAATCCTTAACGCTTACCAAACGTCAGTCCTATAAGGTACAACTAGGACATTCTAAACGAAAAGTCTAGAAATTATCAATTTATCGAATAAAGAAGAGAAAGAGAGGAAATTTGCTTCCAATTTGATTATGTTTTTGAAACGAAAGGCAAATATTTTGTGGTCATCACATCAGCTTCTTTGTTTATTCCATGGAAAAGGAAAAAATCCACAATTCCATGTATTGTTTCAATTAGTAAATACATTTTACAAGTTCGCATAAATAACCAATAAAACACAAAGTGACAAATGTAACAAATAATTTGTACGCGTTAGCTGACAATAAAAATGTGGGCACGTGGCGAATGTGATATTAAATGCAAGTTACAAAGTTTAATGAAAACTATTTCACATATTGACTATTTAAGTCACATGTATTGACAGGTTTCCAAATGAATTAAATGAAAAATTCAATAGAACACTCTAAGCGGTTTTATTTTATGGCGGTTTAGTATTTAGATTAATAGCATTTTATATATGGTATAGTTTTTACCAATATACGTTTACGTATTTCACACTCAAAAAGAATTAGTTTGTAAAGAAAATTTAAAAAAAAAATATATATATATATATATATATACAAATACGATATGTATGTAAAAACTGCATACATTGTCAAACAAAGTAGGTCATTAGAATGCTGATTTGCTGTTGCCAAGTTATGCATGCACGAAAAAATGAATGGCGTAGTCTACTAATTGGTGAAGGAAGGGGGAGAGCGAACTATACTCACAGTAACTTTGGAGAAATTTATAGTTAATACATAATATTTAAAATAAATAGACTTAAGTCTATTTCAAAATAACCGGCTTCCATAATCAATGTTTGCGGGTTCAAATGTCAGTACTGTAATGTTTATTTTCGTTGTAGTTGTAGTTGTAGTGCGTGCTTAGCCGGTAAAGGCACAACACTTCCATATTTCTTTCTCTCTTTCTCTTTTCTTAGTTCTTGCTAGCCGGGAACGCTTTACGCGAATAGGGGACATCCCATGAGGACGTCTGAAATGGAAACTACTAACTAACGCAAGAGACCATTGTACAAAAGTTTAAGCTTTTAGTTTTATTTCCCTCAGTTATAGTTTTTTATGTTTTTTCCTTTTTTTTGTTTCTACCCTAAGTCAAAGGACATAAAAGCTGTGCACGTCCTTGCTTTACAAATATTTCTCTTTGCTCCTCGCATCGAACTTGAATAAAATATAAATTTGTAAAATATTAATATAAATACTTTTATGAATCTATGAATTTTTTTTTTTTTTCTGCAAAAAGTATTTATAAAACTGTATAATATTTGCCAACCAACGACAATGCAACTTTTTTTCCATATCTTTGGTAGATTTAACTAAACAATGAATGACAGACATTCATGCCATATCAAATAGACTTTGAGCAGACATTCATAGTTTATAGCGCATGTTATGAATGCGCTATGCCTGAATATATGCATATGTAGATGTGTGAGATATAGCATATTGAAGAGTACTGTTTTTAATCAAAATGTTGGCGCGCAATTTTTTTATGCATTTTATTAACCAGATACAAACACATGAGGCATAAACTTTGCGTATTTACTATTAAACATAACCACGTCGTTATTGTAAAAATGATGAGAAAGTGGAGGAAAAGAGGGGTAATAGACAGCACAGCAACTTTGTGCACGTTTATATCTCTTTCCCTGCCTACCAATCAAGTAAATGAATAATATTCTGTGGCATGAGGGGGAGATCATATTACGGCTGGCTGTTTATATGTCTATATATATATATATATGCATACGTATAGCATTGTTATTGCACACGAGTTGTATATAGAAAGCTGAGGTTTTTATGCCAAGATTATGCAAAAAGTATGTAGGTGAGCGCATTCTCTGATGTAGTATTAGTTTTTTTTTTGTTTTTGTTATTTACTATTGATGTATTTATAAATATAATATATATATATATATGTATATGAGAACATATATTTAACATATTTGCATATTAACATAGTATTTTTTCAAGTATTGCAATTAGCATAATCTCTGATTATTCGAATTATTTCATGTCTTGTTATTTTCTTTTCAATTTTTATTTTCCCGCGTCTGATTGACGTTTTAAACAAGGCAATTAAAGATAAACATTTTGTTTATATTTTGTTGCTTTTTTTTTGGCAATTATCTCAATTCATACAAATGAAAAGTTTTTCCTTTCCGCAAAAGCTGGCCAAAATGTAATAATGCTCGCTTGGGCAACCAGTCAGTCACAACAGACATCACATCACAATTGTGTGATGGTTAACTAACTGATTGCTTGGGCCCATTAAATATATGCGGAAATAATTTTTGCGAGTCGTTAAGCAGATAATTTATGAGATCATTGTTTGTTTGAGCGCAAACCAAGTAGTCTTGAAGCGAATTTCGGATACCACCCGGAAGGTAAATACATGGAGGAACTCGCAATTTTTTCTTATTTCGTTCGGATGTATTTTGTTTTTTAATGTTATTATGGTCCCAGTCGTCACATTTTTCGCCCACAAATTTATAATGTTATTAATTATTTTTGGCATTGAGGTTTTTTTAAAAATAGATTTATAAGCCGATGAGTAGAATAACATCTACAGCCTGGACAAGTATATCTAGTACAATCTAGTAGTCAATTTTTCTCGGTGTTACCAACGAAACAACGGCGTTAGTTTGCCATTATATTTGGGTGTAGCGTATAAAAGTAAACATTAATCTTGTCAGCTGGGAAGGCAAAAAAGCAAAACAGCGGTACTGAATATATCAAGAGAAATCACTATTTTCTCAAATTTGGGTCATGTACTATTATTACCCATAGAGATTATCAGAGATTATAAGAAGATTGATTAGTGTACGATATTTCCTTGTGTCGAATTATTCATTTTAAATAAATATTCAGCTTCAAGTTATGTTTACTCGAAATCGCTTTTGCGCCATTACTCTCATTAACATGAACTTTGAACGAACGAACGTCTGCGATCAACTCGTAAAAGTTTGTAATTTTCAAAAATAAAACAAAAGGAAAAAGTAAACAAAAAGTTCACTTTTGTAAATATAAACGCTTACGGAGAGTACTAGAAGACGTGTGCGAATTTCGTCATACCCTTCGTGAGTTCGAAAAATGCGTTCTATGTTGAGGCATGACTTTATTTCGATGGCTAGGTAAGCATCTTCAGTCTGGCTACTCATACAATCTACTTTCTATTTAAACGGCGGCGCCTATGCACTTTTATGTAAATCAGCACTGTCGATATATTATTTGAAAGCTTTTCACTGAGCGCCAGCAGTAATAGGTTCGAAATGTCCTAAGTTGAACATTCAAAAATCTAAGAAAGTATAAACGCTTCTCAAGATGTATATAAATAATGTACATGAAAATAGTGGAAGCATAATTTCAGTATATACTGTGTCCGCATATGTATGTATGTATGTATCTATGTCATCTATGTCAACACGTCTATATGTAAATAGGTGCACTTTTACCTTTCCTGAAGTATATCGAAACAATGCGAATATTGATCATGAAAAAGGTTTATCTTATCTTATCTTATCGCGCGCATTCACACACACAATTAAAGACTATAAACGATCTTGCCAAATAGCGTTTCTCTAGTTACACGCATGCAGGGAGTTAGCTGTGGCCGCATGTAATTAATCTCACCGTCTTTTGTATGCATTTATCTCTGAATAATTTTAATTAAGTAAATTATTAATAATACCAAAAGAGTTGAAAGAATGCGTACCGGAAGTCATAAAAAAAATTATCGAAAGCTATACGGCAAATAACTCATTATCGGTTCGCTTCTTACTTATTTATATACAAACATGTTCCTCTCGTAAAATAAGAGTCAATATTTATATTGTAAGGTTTTGTTCTGCGAAGTTACCTAAAGAGATTTCAAAAGCAAGCAAGAATATTACCAAAACCCGACGCCTGAAACAAAGGTAGTTGCGCGTTTTACTTTACTCAGCCATTTAAGCAGATACAGCCATTGAGTCTTCGTTTGTCCAATATTAGAGAAATGAGATCTCACACTCAGTCGTCTCGTTGTCTCCATTTAGTCTCAAAAAAATCTTCCTAAATAACAAATACCGCTATCAGCTTCCGAAACGGTGGTCATATGCAAAATCTGATACTCCTAATGCTGATAACATAAAAACGCTAATCAAACCACATATTTAATTCTATTCAGAAGTTGAAACGTGCATGGATCAACAAATATGAGGAATATTTTTTATCATGTGTATATGTAATCTGGTCCTTTATGATTTCAAATATGAGAAAGAGAATACTGTATATACCGTATACGATTCTATCTACTGCGATCGCATTGCATGTGAAAACTATTTAATATCCATATATTAAGCAGTACACTACTCAAATGAGCCATAGACGTAGACATCAATTAAATTTTTATTTAAGAAAACTATTGAAGGAAATAGTTTTATAGATTGCGTTACAGCGCACTGTTGTTTAATTAAACGGCTCCAGGTAATTTTTGATCGATTGAATGCAAAATCTTTAATATATATAATGATTTTGTGAAAAAATTCATATTCAACCAAGAGAGGAACAAAGAAAATCATTGCATTTACCGCCAGCCTTTTTTTTTTGCAAAGTTTTGAAAGATTTTCCTGAAATCAAAATGTCTATCACTTGTCACTTTAAATGAAAACAATACTTTTTTAAATAAATAAAAAAATACATCTCATATATTATTAACATCTTAATAGAAATTTGAGAAAAAAATTTATACCACACGAGAAACGTGTGTGTACGAACGATATCTAGGCTTTATTTTACTCATAGCTATCATATATATATATATGTATCTATGTATTTGTATATATAGACAAATAATGCAATAATTCTCTACACAAATTAATTGTTATGTTTCGTGTTTTGATGATATTTTCCTTTAAAAAAAAAAAAAAAGAAAAAAAAGGAGAAAAAACAAAACGTTGACCCAATTATTAACAAATTTATTAAAATTGTAAACAAGTGCGAATGTGCCGAATTTTTATAGCAGACACACTCACGTATACATTAAAAAAAGATTATGCCTTCACGAGTAGCATATTTATTCAGATCTAGTTGCTCAGTCAACAATAAACTGCGTATATTGCCGCGAGGATTTTTGCCAATTTTCAATATTATGGCTGTAGCGCTATATGATGACCAATTTTCTGAGGTAATATCATATACTCAAGTTAATTATAAAATCAACAAGATTGATCACGATATCTTTAATAAGGAGTTGTAATCAAGATTGTAATGAGTAAAAGCATTCGGGGGGGAGGCGACAAACGATGATCTTGACATCATTTAAGGAGAGGTCAAGGAAATACGTTCTCCTCAGGCGAGGTTATATATTTAAGCAGAGGCATAATCTTAAATCAGAAAAGTGTATTCATCAAAACCGCATTGCAGCTAGAGCTGGGTTAACAGACCCAGACCAGATAGCAAGGGCTTGAATCTAGTTTTCAGAGAAACTTTTAATTATCTGCAAAAATTTGTGCAAGAAAGGAAAAGCAGTGTGTTTTTAAGTCGAACTATATTTCAAGTTTGAAATAAGCTTTTTTTTTATTTCCACAACGTAAATAACTTATTTAAGTGCTTTGAACTATACATGCTGCTGACTTGTTTAGTTTTTGATAACATTTTTTCGTTGATTTCTTTCTGTCTTTTTATAAACACCACAACCATTTATCAAAAAAAAAAAAAATAAATAAATAAAAAGAAATAAAAAAATTTGAATAATTTATAGATTGACTATAATGTCTGCGTGCCTTTCAATCTTTATGTCTCATCATCAGCACCATCATAACAACCCAATTTTCAATTAATAAATTTTACGTTAGTGCGTCTTAAGTTTTGCGTGTTTGATAACATAAAAACAGGTCTTCATAAAAACTGGTAAATTAAAATAAAATCTTCAAGAAAAGCCAACAGACAATACGAGACAACTTACTCCGAAACATCGACTTGTTTTATTTTGTATTGAAAGTCGTACAATGTATAGAGAAACTATATACACTATGCTGGTACAATAATGCAAGGTGAAAAGTTTTAACATATTAAGCAAGTAAGAAAATTTTATATTGATCGAATATCTTACGTGTGGGAACACTTCGTAGCTATAAATATATAGCAAGCATTTACTGTTATCTGAGTAAGGCACAAGAAGTGCATTGTTAATGCCAACCTGTGCTTGCAAAGCCTTTCGAAAACTTACAAAATTCATTTTGATGACCGCTAGATAGTTTTTCTTCTTCTTTTCGGACGGACGGACATACCTAGATTGATTCAAAATTTGATATTGATCAGGAAATGTTCTTCTCTTAGCTAAAACGATATATCCGATCCGAATCTGATGTACGTAGTCCACGAAACTTGAAAAGTCAGCTTTTCTATGAGCAGGCCTTGTACTAAAGAAAAAAAGGAACCGGAAAGTAGTTCACAAACAAATCCATTCGAATTATAAGGAATACTTTAACTTAAACTTAAGTTTATTTAGTTTGTCTGCTCTAGGATTTCGTTTATTTTCAATATTGATATCCGCTGTGAGTGCCTCTGAATATTTTTCTTTACACTGAAGACATTCGGTCGCCAATTCGACGATAAAGGAAAGCAACTGACGATTCTCTATATGCGAATGATTAGATTTTTAGAATTTTTTTATATTTAAAGTTCTGATAATCATCTTGATATTTAAATAGGGGAAAATGGAAGCAGCGGAAGACGCAGTAGCTTGTCGTTACAAATTGCCTTATTGTTCTTCAAAACAAAAAAAAAAATCATTCTTTGTGATCTGTACACTTTCGTATTTTCCCGGCATTTGCCATAGCATTTCTCTCATTCTGCTTATAAGACATCTCCCAAAACATGGTCTGTGAACGTATTAGCCGCTTCTTTTCCGGATGAAGTGTGTAAATAGTTGGTCATTGGAAGAGATGCTTGAGAGCTCGTTTTGCCTTGGTTAAGAATGACCAGATGGCGCTTGCTTGTTTTCCTTATTCCACGAAAGGCTTCCGGCAAAGAAAATGGTGTGGCGTTGTTATCAAAATTTATCGTTTCACTTTTCTTTAAAGCAAGCTGTTGTTTCTTTTTTCCTCAGTCCACTCACTAGTCAGAATTGCAGGGAAGTGAGTCAGTCTGCCAAAGTGTGACTTCCAACTTTAACAAATACAAGCTTGATTTGTTGTTGCTTAAAGTATTCTATGTCACTTGTGGGAATTGGGCAGATATTTATACTAAAAACTAGCTTTCAAACTGTGAGAAAATCTGCAAAATATTTATTTCCTTAATTTTGGCTGATGTGTTTATTTCTTAGTCATTATGTTTGATGATGTTTATTTTGCCACAAAACGTTTTTGTTTTTATGTAAATAAAAATCAAAGTTGCAGCGTTCACTGCTTTTTGGAGCAAAATATTAAATTACAATAACGTGAAAAGTCAATAGGGACATAATACGATCGCTACACTGCCGACTGTTTGTTTCGAAGTGCTTTGCGCGCAACCACAAATATCGTTTGATACGATTCATCTTGAAAAACCCACATAGTGTCCGGTTCGTACGCTTATTCACAATTCGTTTTTAGTACCTATACCATTGGTTTTCTTAACAAACATTTATATTTGCAGCAATCGACAACGATCATCTTTTTATGAGATTTTCTCAAATTTTGTGGGATCCATCGAAAATAAACTTTTTGCGCTGAAAAATGATTATGAAATATTTTATATATATTAATGGAAGTAACGTGTAGGGTTGCCTGAACTTCACAGTAGAACACGTGTCCACGTTCCATTAAAAGGTTTTGCATATCATGAATGATCCTTGGGACAATAACTGATTTTGGAAGACTTTCATTCCCACGTTTGATGAACGAATTAAACAAATTGCATCGGCTTATCATAAGGAAGGTAATAAATGAAAGCAGAGAAATTTTCTCGAACAAATTACACACAATCAATACATTATTCAAATCATTTAATAGAAATCGTGGTTAAATGATGACACAATTATTCAACAAAAATTTTGGTCGAAAATGTTACTTTCCAATCGCAATGCCAAATGGCCCAAAATATGAATAGTGCGACCCACCAATAGAACCGATAGTGATTTAAAAACCTACTCGTTCAATATTACATTCTCCTTGCGAAAAGGCCCTTCTACGGTTCTTCCAAAAGCGAAATTTTTTCGCGATAGTCTTATTGCCTACAAACGATATAATATCAACTGATAAGAAGCACAACATCGTACCCAACTTATTTAAGAAATTATATAACGAAGAAAAAATTTTATATAAACAGCACATATATTAATGTATGCAATTTATTTATATTCATTGATATATTTTATTATATTCACGTATCGCGCATCAGCTCGGGAGTTGGCTTTGCTTCACCAAATATTTCTAATGCGATAAAATTATAAATACGAAACATTTTCGAACAAAAAGACATTTCAAGTCGCATTGTGCTTTCGGGCAAAGTAAATTTTTATTTATTTATTTTTTATTTTTCATAACATTATCCATAAGCAGAATTCCGAAGCAGCGTAGCAGCATAGTATAATGCTGAGTGTTAAAAACTCGTAACAGTAATTTAAAATTTGTCGCATTTCAAGTTTAGAAGGAAACTAGTTTTCGTAAATTAGACATACGTACGTAGAATTTGATAGACACACCTTACTATGCTCAGACATGTTTACCACAATAAATGATGATGTAAGTCAAGTTTAATCCACCACCTACGAGAATTTTGCGAACACAGCTCTCTCTCTCTACAATCAATATTATCAAGTTCGCACTGGGGAACCCAGATACAAATTATATGTTGTGTAGACTCAAAATTCTTAAAAGTTTTTGCTTTGAATCATTGTTAATGCAATCCGTTTATCTTTCGTCTAATATAGGGGTGAAAGTTTAACTTTTGATAATAGACTGAGGAATAATATCCATTATTATTTTCAACTCGATTATCAGCTTTATATATATTTGGAAGAAAATGCCTTAGCAGCCAATGTAAATGAAATATTAACATGACTTCTCTCTTTGCATTACTAGATCATTATTACGCAATAGAGAAATGGTTGATATAATTTCTTGAGTTTATATAGCCTACGCCATAACTTTTTTTCCATTAGTGAAATTTCACTCACGGTTCTCGTCTGTTATATTGTGCTTCTACACCACATGACTGTTCCAGAACTGAACTGATGGTTCTGAGCCGCCTTATTCAAACCCAAAGCCAAACAATATCTAGTAAAGTTAGTCAATGTCAATGTATCAAGTATTGTTTTTAAACATTTTCTAAATAAATATCTAAGTTATTTTCGCCTAAATTCTCTGGCCTTCAATGTGAATTTAGTATTTCATGGTAATCCAATTTAATGGTAAGCAAACAAATTATAACCGCCACAATTTCTAACATTTCTTCCCAATTCTTCCGAGACCATCAACAGAAGTGAGAAGTTATCGATCAAGAATGCACATGTAAATGATATGATTTCTTAGCGGTATGATATGATAAAATTAATAATATCGTGAAAGGAAAATTGAGGGACTTTTTCATTTTTGCAGAAAATCAATAGCAAAAAAAGTAAATGATCTATTGTGAAGTCATTTTCCAGTACAGATGTTTACGCTTCTTCCGATAGCTTTCGAATGAAATTGACCTTTTAGACCTCTATTATCTTTTAAATGTCTGTTTGTCTTTAGGCCAAACCAGCTCACTGCATCTAATTTCGTCATAATATCTCACAAATGGCGGGTTGATTGAACAGGTCGGACAGATGGACAGACAAACTTCCGATTGAGAAGATTCACAATCACTTTTCGTGTAAGATCGATGTAATAAAAGGTGGATTTATCCGAAATCTTTCTGAGTTTTGCGTACATTCGCCCAAACTTAGCCTATCCCTAATACAATAAGTGGTGTAGAATACGATGATGCGCTATGGTTCAGGTGAAATCAGCAAATGGTAAAATTATACTAATTCCCATTCGCCCGTGAAACTTTAAAATTTTTCATATCTAACTAATTAATAAATTTTCATTATTTCAATTAAACAAACATTTGATAAAAAAATACATTTTTTAAATGCTTTTTATAACACCACAGCAGACGAGATGCTAGTTATACTAAGGTCATTACTCCATTCGTAACAGCATTCAATAGCATTTTCTCCTTGTTCGCACTTTCAATTGCTTGAACCATGCCTTTTTCTTACGCATTTTCAACAACTCGAACCACGCTTATTACTCTTCATGCAAGAATTAAAGTAACGGAGAGTAGCGCAGAGAAAGAATTTCAAGTCGTTTAAGTAGAGAGGAAATCTAAAATTCGTGCTCACGCAACTTAGCGTAACTTTCTTACTTGTTTACAGTTGTGTACCACGCTGTTTACAAATGATTTTTTTGGTATTTTTTTTTTTTTCTCTTATCAGCACACCAACGGTCGTTAAGTTTTTACAGGTAATATGAGTTTTTTTTTTTTTTTTATTATTATATCGCTTCGCACGCTTGTAAATACAGCAAATACGAAATGTAATGAAAACCGTAAATTAATTTTTTTATTATCTTCTGTGTCTGGAATCCTTAAGTAAATACGTAAACATGTAATAAACAACAGTGTATACAATCGTACAATCATAGATTTATTTATACTGATCAATATGATGAGCGTACAATCACTAATTTTTTCTGATATGAATGTGACGGATGGCTGCAAGCATATATGTAATACATGTGAACGTTTTTTTTTTCTTTTTTTTTTTTTTTTTACTCAAGGTTATAAAAATTAAACATAAATATTTATCAGAGAATTAAATTTAAACAGCACAACAAAGAAGAGTATTGTCTTTGTAAGGAAATAGTTCAAAGAAATTTCATTCATTTATTTTTTTTTTTTTTTGTTCCAAATGAACAAATGAAACGTCAGCATTGTTTCTCTCCATACTTCCTATATAAAGTAAATAAGGGGCTAATGTCTTATTTACTTTTAAAAAGTATACTTTGTAATGCATTTAACTTTTCTTGTTTTTGTTTAAACAAAAAAAAAAAAAATCGTTAAAACTATGAAAGAATATTTTTAGAGATTGCAAACGAAAAACAACGAAACGATTACTTAAGCTGAAGTTGATATAAGCATGTTTTAACATCACCCACTCGTCCCAATTCTTTCAAGTCTATAGTAAAAGCATAGCCAAGATATATTTTTACATATATTTTGGAAGTTGGGATGTTTTTTTTTTAATCTGTTGGGCTTTTCAGTGCTTTAGTTGATCCATCGATCGATAAACCAAAGATAATGTACGCGAAAATTCCAAACCGTGCAGCTCAAATGTAGGATTGCAATAATAATAAGCTGATGGACAGACTGACATGACTAAACTAATTAAAAGTGTATGACCACGCCTTGTAGAATCCTAAAATCTAATTATTGGACTAAATTATATGATATATTGTTGTTAGTATCATGCGTCCTTCTTTCCTTCCTTCCTTTGTTAGAGAGGGTACCAGTACATAATAAAAGAGAAACTCAACTACCTTTTCTCGGTGACATATATATATGCTTAGAATGTTATAAGACGTTGTTTTTATTTTAAAATATTCATTTTAAATAAACAACAATTATTTAATTCATGTTGATTGTTTTTCAATCAATAGAGATTGAAACACACGTCAAGCATTCGTTCTATGCAGAACTAGGCTTAAAATCAAACAACGTATATAGAACAACAAGAAAGTGGTTCAAGTGAGGTCAACAAGAAATACAAAAACAAATAAAAAACAAAAAACTTTTAGTAAAGCAAATAATTAATAGTTGTTCAGAAATGCATCCTACATACCGTGCCAAACATTTTTAATAGCTATAAATATCTTTGACGAATATAATGATATTTGCATTTCGGTGCGTGCGATTTTCGTGTTGCGTACTTTGATATGAGTAATAACTAAATTTTCTTCATTTATACCCGGACTAGTAATTAATATAAATTTTAGCCTTGCGGAGCGAGCACTTTGTGATAATGAAAGTAGACACATTCATTCTTGTGGGGGCTTCTGCATTTTAACCAAGTATTTCGCTTACATTTATGAAAGAAATTTCACCTTTGCATTGGAAGAACTAAAGTTTTATTGAACTAAATTGTTTCAAGTGATCAAAATACTTACAATATTTCTGATAAGTAACTCACGATTTTTTTTTCTTTTTTATAAATAAACAAATTTTAAAGGGCGAATATGAATACAAAAAAAAATTAAATAACTCAAGTTAATGAATTGCAAAATTATATTCGCCTCAAGACGACTCATTGAATACCCATCATCCGCAAAGGTTTATTTAAAAATTATAAAATACTTTTTCAAGACTTCTTCGAGTATAAAATATTTTCGACAAGCATTAGGCCCACGCCTAGAAATAACCATTAGTCAGTTTCAAAGGTTATTGCATAAGTTAAACGGTTAGATGTATTTTAAGCTCAAGAAGGATATTACATGCTTAGGATATTTTACATTTAAACATTAAGTTTTTCGTGCATCTTTTGTGGTCCTTTTATTCACATACGAGCGGTTCGTTGATTTTCCCAGAAAATGGTTACCTAAGTTAGATTAAAATTGAAATTTTTGCGGAATTTCGGATCGATACCGACAACGTCGTAAAATCTCATTTCATATCGCGAAATGCCATTTGAAGATCTACTTTTCAGCTTGTGAGACGAACTTGCTTGAAGTATATTTTAGTCTGAACAAACAACCTACTCAGGACAGAGTCTCCATAGTTCGGATTTGTCGGATGTGATTAAATTGTGTTGTGTGAGGGCAATAACAAACAAATTTGATTATAAATGTTATTGACACCTCGACTAATAGATTGAGATAAGGCTATGGTATAGTCATTATCTTATAAAACACTATCAATAATTTATAAAACAAAGGTTAAAGAAAACAACAGATAATTTATGTTAGCACTAAATTTTTATTCTCTCTTTCGTATCAATTTTTGTACATGTACACGTCAACAATTGTTAAAAAATGCACAAAAAAAAAAATGTCGGGAAGGAAAATATTCACATGTCATTTTTGTAACATTTGGTTAGCACAAGCATTCTATTATGTCATCGGTTGACGAGCAAAATTCATTAAGTGCTTATGAACATGCTTACCTAACAACCGACTATAGCATTGTAGAATGATGTATATATAAGATATCGAAATTAATCCTGATGAATTTTACACTCTCCTGAGACTTTTTCTTTAAGTACTTTTTAAATAACTTCGGAAACTATCCTACCAAGTCTTTGGTTGTTTGAAAATATCGCTTGCTATGGCAAAAAAAACAATTTCGAGGACCGTTAGCTTCCCTGTTTAAATTTCCAGAATTTTCACGAGTTAATAGCATGTTTTCGTTGAAGCACATTTTTCAAGTCAACACAAACAACACAATGCGAGCTCAAACGACAAAAAGTTCTGGCGAAGGTTATGGTAAAAATGTTCAACTTTGCAATGGAGAGTTTCAAATGGCACTGAACAAAACAATGTTTGGAATCGTTACCAAAACTGAAAATATAAATGATGACTTCCGTATTCTGTCCAGAGGATTGGAAAATACGTAGCCAGCCATGAATAATATTAAGAAACAGAATATCTTACCATTCCCTTTCTACACAAGCACTACTTTGGCGATAAAAAAGAACTTGTCATTGTAGTGCAGCACACATGCTAATTTAATGTTGGATTAATGCTTAATATTGAAATGATGATGGGAAATGGGTTAAAATGGTCAAAGAAAACCACTTGTGCTACAGGATATTTTAAGTTTATTCGGACGTATGTATCAAAGGGCTTAAGATAGATCCATTTCTTATTATACCGACCGATTCAAAATCATTTATGTACATACCATAAGCCTGTCTGTCTGTCCATATGTTATAAATTGTGTTCAACTTAGGCGTATCAATTCGATGTAATTGAATATACTGACGTGTTTTGATCCAAGGGCGAACGCTATTAAAAATGATTCCCATCAATTCACTTTTCTGACCTCTGTGCATATAACGCCTTACTTTGAAAACACTTTATTTGGAAAAATATTGAAAAAAAAATTTCAAAATACAAAATTGTTCGACAAAACTCTCTGTGTAATAGTATTCCGATATTCTATGTTGATATGAAAAATGTGGTTCGGCTATGGCAATTTTTTGACACTTCAGGTAAAATTTCTCATGAATGTAAACGCTTGCGTTTTTTGTCATGAGCAACAAGCTCTTATATGGAGAGAAAGTCTATTTTCTAGTTATTCATGGTGGAAATTGAAAACTTATACGATTTTGAGAGAGTAAATTATGTGCGCTAAATTTGGATCACATCGCGCAATGTATTGGGCATCCTCCAATATGCAAGCTTTCATAAAAAAGTATACCTTTGAATAAAAATGTGTAATTTTTGATTTCTTATTACCAAGACAAGTGAATAATTGGACTAGACGAAGTGCTGTAGCGTATCTAACGGTCGGCCTTGCCTGACTAAAACATTATTCTTACCTGCTTTTTCTTTTTAAGTTTTGAATATGGGAGATTTGTTTTAACGAACAATTTCTGGAATTTACATAACCGAATCCATAGACTGGCTTTTGAACGGCGAAAATGCGATTCAGATAAAGTTTTGAGACCAAAATCGTGAATTTATTAAAAGAACAAACAGTGAGGCGAGTTGCTCTGCGCAATTTGCTTTTATTTTTATTTTACGCTTTACAAATACTTAAAAGAACTTTATATCACACACCGGTGCTATGTAAGCAAATCAATCTATGCCCTTTTGAGTAAAAATAAATTTTTGTATTTTAAACCAAGGGCAGGAAACGACTTGTGGAACAATCGTTTCGAAATCTAAATAAACAAAATCTCCTAAAAAGAATTGTTTTTCTTTTTATTTTTTTATAAAATCAAAAGTAAAATTAAAAGAGGAACAAACTATGAATGAATGCTTTAAAGCAAAGGTTTGCTTCGATAAACTTGGCAGCTGTTGTCACTATAAATGCTAACAAAGAACCTTTTTGTGTCCACCTTACCTGCTACTGTTGTGTTTCATAGGAAAACGATGACATAATTTTATTTAAAATTTCTCACATACGTCATATTAATGCAATTTTGAGAATTGTTTGCTTCTACGAAAATGAATGTAAAACATCTGTTGATAACGGTTCTTCTTATTAAATTTTTGGTTGGTTTGTAAACACAATTAAGAAATATTCTTCTACTTCGCTTGAAATTGCCATTAGTCTCGCAACTATCCGCGGATAATTCTTAAGAAATTAAGATTTCAACATAAACGAGAAAAAGCGTAATAAACAAAAATAAAAGAAAGCGGAAAGCAGTGAAAGCAGACATCAAATTAAAAATGTATCTTTCTTTGTTATACCTTGAACCATCTATGGCGATACAAGATATATTTAAGTTGGTGCGGACGTGTGCCTTTTATTATACCATTGATGATTCGGAATGATTTCCTGAAAATATTTAAGACAGTGTGCTCCTTCGTCCATCTGATGAAGTGGCGTAGGTTATTTAATCGTCGGCTTTGCTCTTAATAGCTTTGCTCTGTAGAACACAGTTACTGTTAAGTAACTTTTTGACATGAAAATAACAAAGCTTTCGTACTTTAAATACAATCACTGCAGAACTTTTCATTTTTAATTTTATTTTCATTTGATGTCTGTATGCAATCCGAACAGATGTTATTTTTCATACATACTCGTCTCATTCGTCTTCTCATTTAATTTATTCAGAGTGAAGCATATTTGAAAGGTACAAGTGAATACAATTAACAACAAGTGAAAGTTTCATTTACCATCTTCTCTCACCATTGCGTATGTAAAAAATATTTGTGGGTGAGTCCGCGATTCCGTGCGCTTGTCTTAAATTTGATAAAAGTTTTAAGATACTTTTTGCGGTTGTTTTGCTAGATTGCATTTATATGTGTATGTGAACGTCAGGTTAAGTGAGGATAAAACCGCGGATTATTTTACTGCACAGAAATAGTATAAACGGGTATAAATTCAACATTTTATTGATAGTTTAATTAAGTATCGTATTTATAGTGACGTAGTGTAATGCCTAGTAGTTACTTATTTACTTAGAAAATTCAAAAATCATTTCGTATTCAGAAAATTAAAATTGATAATTCTTCCTTCCATATATTGTTTCCCACATAGTTTAGATGACATTTAAACCTGCAATTTATTTTTAAAAAATACAAAAATTCTTATTTTAACGGAATCTTATCTATGAAAATTGAAATATTTTTTGTTGTTTGTACAAGAATTTGATTTATTGCCTTAAATTGCATCAGATATACCATCTAAACAATACGCTCAACTGTTACTCTATTGGAATTGCTGTTACGACCCCAAAGTTTCTTTGTTGTTTTACGAAATCAAATTTGGTTTTCGTCTTAATCGATAATAGATTCCCGCCCACACAATTATCGAAGAGCCAATAAATTGCAATTTTCTCTTTATTTTTATTTGTTTTGTCTTTACGGTGTTCTTCAACACGTTAATTTAGCTTGTTCGAGTACTTTGGTGTTTTGATTTTGGTCGATAAACAACAAGTGTTTTATTACTGTTGCTGAATGTTGGCGCCTTCATAACATATCATTTTGCAAATTAATTAAAATTGTTGCCATATAGAATAAGTAATTTTCCACAAACACTTAGTACAACTTCCGCAACTTCAGCCAATTTAGGACTTTTTTCGACTCTGTTCAAAGCCATTTCAGGAAGCAGTCTTTTCTGCCAATTTTTTTGGCCTTTAGAAAACCTATATTAAGCAGACAACTGGAGAAAAAAAAAAACCCGACAAAGCATCTCAATATAGATAACACTTGTAAGCAATATATGATAAAGGTGTACAAGTACGAAAAGATGGTTTGACAAGCAGATGGTATTTTGTCACGTCATCAACAAGTGTCAAATGCGCTAAATGTGCTAAATTGAAGAAATGTTTGCATACCGTCGCTTTGTTGTGTTCAATATGTCGAAATTTGTGCCAAGAAAAAAGTTTTCACGGCCAACATATTTTCTTACTCGAACGAAGCAAACTAAACTTGTTTTTATATCGCATCGTTGTTAGGGATGAAGAGCGGTGTACTTATTTTGACTACTCAAGGCAAAAGAGGAAAATTTTTCTTAGAATGGTTTCCACAAAGTGATCAAAAGTGCGAAAGATTCGCAAATGCCTGTGGAGCGTAATTTGAAGCGCTGCTGTTTTTAACATTCTTGCAAGGTTTGCATTGAAAATCGTATATTCGGCTCGTTATAATTATCGCTAAAATCTTTTATATCGACTAACGTTTCATTTTTTTCCCAAAAAAATTCACCATTCCGCACTTTGCAGAGCTGATAATGACTTCTTGGTGCACCTGCTGTATGAGAATTCTAAAGCGTTAATGATGATTGTATAATGGGGATTACAAAATCAGTGCATATTTTAGCGGCATTTTATATATTGGTAGCTACATTACTGAGATGAATTCTTTTATTTCTTAAAGTTACTCTTAATAGCGTTTTGTTACACTTTTGCATTCGAAATGCTTGCAGGTGAACTTTTTTTTATAGCAAATAAATGTTCTGTAGGACGGACTCCAAGGAGGATTTGAGAGCTCTTGTCATACCATTCCGATCGCGAAGATCTGCCAGTTAACCGATCGTATTTTTGTGCCTGTAAAGCGTAAGCAAACGAATTAAATTGATATCAGAGTCTAGTTTGGCTTTCCGTGTTTTCAGTATTTCCTAGCATTAACCAGTGGAAAGACATTGCAGTCATTAAAAAGCAAGTAAAGAACATTGATTGAATAAAGATTTCTTCTTCAAAATCTTTACACGAAATGTACATTCCTTCGCGCACGCATATACATTTACGTGCTTGATCATGAGAATCGTCACTTTATCCACTAATCATAACATAAAAATATTTACAAATTACGTATAAAAGATATTCAAATATAAGAAAATAAATAATTTAGTCATTCGTGATTAAAGCATGTTTTCCTAACGTGTTTACAATAATAATTTTATAAATTGCATTGAAAAATATGTTTGTCTTTTTTTCCTTCAGAGAATTTAGTATCAAATAAATTATGTTTTAATAAACAAATTTGAAACTTACATTTATTCAAGTAAACAATCCCTCTTTCATAATCAAATTCTTATCTATGCGACATAACAAGGATAATATATTAATATTGGAAACACGTGGTATTGGATTAGATCTAATGTGATTAGGGAGATTCAAATCATTTGTATACGCAATAGTGACTGATAGCGTTGCTTGCCTGCGAAGCGGAACTCTTTAAAGCACACATCAAACGACCACACAAGTTATGTAATGGAGCTAAACCTAAGTACAGCCTTCATGTTTCCTGCAGGAGAAGCGGAAAGGCTAAGTTTATTTAGACAATGACTCTGTGCATCCCTACATCTATTTCATAACATATTTACCATAAAAATCAATCTAAAGGAAATGTAAACGAAATGAAAAATTTCTATTCTTGTTTTCCTACAATCACGCGGAAGTATTTTCTTAAAAATAAATTCATAAATTTTGTGTTAAGCTAGAAAATGGAAGAGGAAGAAGTGTTTATGATCATTCAGTATTTCATTCATTTTACGGTTTATTGCCAAAAGGTTGTTTTTAAATACAAAAATTTGAGCGTAAGCGACCCCTCTCGCCAACACTTAATTATTGCACACATAACATTTTATATAACACCAAAATTTAATAATATATAGATCTCACCCTCGCAGGGAACGATTTGTACACAATAACGAACTGATGAATATCTTATGGTACCAATGTCTACTAACGGATAGCGTAGTGTAGATTATTATATGATTGGTTGAATCTCAATCTTAATGTGTGAACTAAGTTAATGACCTAAATTAAGTGAAATGAACTTTGAACAGTATTTTAATGCTATATACTATAGCGCTGCCTGAACCCAAAATAATTAAGACAAGATTGCAATATTTTTGATTAATTTATGTAACCTCAAAGATTACCATCATAAAACAACAACAACAACAACAACAAAATGTTTAGTTAACGATTATAACCATTGATAACCTTTAATAGCATTTGTAGCAAACACTAGCAAATATAACAAAATTCAGTGACGTATGATGCAAGACAAACATCAAACGATCAATAATTTCCGGGGATAAGTAAAAACTGATCGACATGGTCTTCTTCAGCAATAGTACATAAAGTCAGTCCAATATTTCTATAACGTTTCGATGCTCGTCTTTCTATAAAGCAAGATCCATAAAATATGCCGCAACTTGAGGAATGACCTCATCGTTTGATCCTAACTTTTTCTCTTGAGCATTCTTTTGCGAGAGGAATCTCTGGTGTTTCGAACACAATGGATGAGAAGGCAATTCATGCAATTTGTTGTTGCTTGTGCTCAGTACAGCATTTATGTTTTTGCTCTTCTTATACTAAAAATTTTAGCGCCAAGTAATGAATACACAGAACTTATGCAACTTGTGTAACTTCACTTCTCCACTATCGAGAATAATTTTCAAGCTTTATTTCGCACTTTCCAGTGTAACCACTACATTCAATATCGTCGTTATCTCATTTGAAACCAGAACATTATCGATAAATTATTCTTTCTGAAGCATAAGCTACAGCGGTCTTCTGGCCACAGTACAGTAGTAATATATCCTCCCATCATATAGGAATGCATAAAATTTGTGTCTTTCATTGGTTTGAAAATAAAAAAAGTGAAGTTCAAAATGACAAGTAATTTTGAAGCGTAGAGTTTGAAAGAGTCGACACTTTCTAAAAATATTTCTTTATTTATTGTCTATATATTTTGTAAATATATTTACAGAGTATGCTTCCAGATAACACAGAGCATATATTGCTTGCCTATATTGAAAACTGTGACGCATTTGAGATTTGAACTCGCAACCATGGAGTTGTTAGTCGCGAACCTTTGCTTACTCGGCTACACATGCGGATTTTCTAAAATTATCTTATAGGGTTTTTGTTAGAAGACAACATCTACGTGTCAGTCCTGGAAGTTGTTGATCCATTTGCAATTGTTCTTAAATAATTATCTTTGTACATTTGTGTACATGTACAAGTGTTTACATGTTCACGTTATCAACAACGTTATCAACAACTTAATTTACTTGATAGTGCAAAAAATATATTGCCGGCAAGCATACTCTGATCAAAAAGTGCCGGCAATAGAAGTTTTGTTTGTAAACTTCTTTTTTAGGTTATACCAAGAAAAGCATTCTTTTCTTTTCGTAGTCATCTGATTTGTCAAGATGATGTTCCGTTCCTGGTGCGAAGTGTTGTAGGGCGACTCATGTCCGGTTTAGTGTTTTCAATTGTTTTAAACAAATTTCAAAAAATAATTCATTTTTTTACAGAACGCTAGGTAAATACTACCTATTAAGCAAAAAAAATCTTAGCGATAACTTAAATAAGATATTTTTAATTAATAATTCCCGGTAATTTTTGATTACAGTATGTACTACATGGTTGTACAAAAATTTGTTTCATATAACATGAGGCGCCTTAACGTAATAAACAAAAAAAAAGACAATAACAACAAAAAATATGTAGCGTAAGCACACGTCCACTTTTTTCACGATTCCTTTCCTCTCGCCATTTTCCCTTTATGCAATCAAGTGTAATGTCAATAATTAAAAGAAGAAAACTTGTCGTATGTCTGATGTATCTGATGTGATGAAGGCGGTAATTTTCCACTTTTGCAATTTGCATTCTGATTTTTCTGTTTATTATTTGTTCTGTTTTCTCTTTTTTTGTTTACATGCATGTAATGTATATGATGCTTCTTTCTTCTATATAATGTTGTTTTCGACTACGCTATTGCGTACATACATTAAAGCAATAATTTTTCCGCATAACAATTAATAAAGCTTGTATGTCCGCATGTGGCCTTCTTCTGCTGCTACTTACACAACACCATCTAACTAGTACTCTGCTACAGAACAAAAGAAAAAAGAAAAATTAATTGTTTTTCAATTTTTATATGCTTATTATTATACATATCGTCGTAACAGGTTGAGAGTTTTTTATTTATTTTTTTTTTTTAAGATCTGATACTGATTCTTTATTTTAATCAGTCATAAAAGTATATCATCGATGTGCAATACAAATACATTTAAACTTTATTATGAATAATTTCTTCCTATACGTCCTCCTCTTGTTATTTATTATTGTTTTTCTTTTATTTATTTCATTTAAATATTGGCTTTCGTGTCATTAATTACACTGTTTGTTTCTTTTGTAATGCGGATATTCTTTGGTATTTTTTGCTGGCATTGCATTGCATAATTTCCAACTTGATTCCGGCACTTAATACTTAAATTAATAATGAAATAAAACTAGAAGCGCCTATAATAAAATACATTTGCTTTAAAGTACATTTTGGATAACAGTCTTTTTATCCAGCCTTCCGCTAATAGTGTAGGAGGGAGGATTTATTCTCAAAATTTGCGAATGTAAACCATTAATGAAAATAAATTAAAAATTTTTATTCTTTTCCTACCTCTTTGATTTGTTTCTTACCTATCTAGACTCCATATAACTTGTGGTACAGGGTATATCAGGTTTTTCTGAATGTACCTAACATCCAGAAGGACTTAGCATAAGCCCAGTTTTTCTTTATTAACCAATCGATTAAATCTCGTATTGAAGAAAAAAGCTACCATACTTGAACTTCCTATTTTCTTACCGTCCTTTCAAAAGGTAGCATTTCATATGTCATAGCAAGAGTGAAGGGATGTGTCTGTCCTTTCAACATTGCGTTCATTGAACGGATCTTGCACACCATTCATTGTATTTGTTTGACGTTTGTTCAATTTGGCAACATTTTGAATGCATTATTGATGTACTTCCAACCCTCGTTAATTCGATATGAGAGTTTTCTAAATTTTCGGCGACACATCTAGGTCCGTTTTAACTGATTTTTCAAAAATCTATATTCTCTCGGAAGGGAAAATTTTTTCACTCAGTTTGCAATTAGGAGCTGAGAGTTGAATGGATTGATTAGTTTACTACAACAATTTGAAAACTGAAACATGATCGAAAAAAAAAAACAAGTAAAAACGTTATCGTGGCTTACGGCCCTACACCACCCTATAGTTGCCCTATTCATACAACTTTTCAAAATAGGTCCCAACTGGTCCGAATAGTCCGATCATACACATTTGTTTTTAGGAAATGCTGGTGAATCAAAATTTCATCAAAATATCTCACAATTTTGCGACCTGTAGGATGAACAGAAGAAACAATGGAGACCGATAGACATAAGACAAGGAAGCAATGTAGGTCTTTCCACGTTTTGCATACAATGTTAATATATACCCTTGTACCGCAGATGGTGTAGAGCGTCAAAAACGTATGGTTCAGCTTTTCGAAGAGATATCGATATCCAAGAAACACTTGTTAAGTTTGAAGCAATGACGAAATAATTATTTACTTCGCATAACGAGACCTGGTTTAATTTTAGCCAAAATTTTGCCGGTAAAAATAATGAGCAAAAAGTCTATTTACTTACTTCCGCCATCCATCTCATAAAGTTTATTTCAATTTTTATTACAGGACATTAAAAATGAAAATTTTCTTTACTATTATCTCTCCAACGTTGAGGTCATAAAGTTTCTTTAGACATTTAGATTAATTATTTGTAAGCATTTGGAAAAAAAGAGTGCGCAAAAAAATTTAATTTTTATCACACAAATTAAATTGCTTGCTGCACACAACAAACTTGAAGAAACGCTTACTTTTAATAAAAATTACATGTTGTTTGTATAATAATTGTTTTGATGGTGTTGTGTGTGTTGTATTTAATGAGTCCACATCGAGTCGAGTAATATATTAGAGAATAGAAGTGATGGTGGGTGTGGTGGTGACGATTGGAGGTAGTAGAAAGTGCAATCTAAATGAAAGAATGAATAGCAAATAAAATTATATCATAAACATTTTTTGCGACGCAAAATGCTTGAAGTTTTTTCTTTTCTTTCCACTTCTGCAAGCATTTTTCATTATAGAAACACTTGGTTTTTAATAGTTTCTTAATTTAATTACCAATAAATGTTTACTGTGGGAGAAGGAGAACAACTAAAAAAAAAAAAGAAAAAAAAGAACTGAGAAATATGAGAAAAATTTTCTTTTTTTGAAAGAGTGTTTGCTTTTTTTGAATAGGTCAAATTCGTTATAGACCCCTCACTCTCTCTCTCTATCAATTCTCACTGTAGCAAAAATTAAGAGGGAAACTTTGAAACTCTCCGCATTTTCTCATATAAGGGAGAATGTAAACCGCAAATATTGACATTTCAAATCTGAAGAAATATCACTATCAGCTTGTAAACTTTAACATACATAAATCTAAGCTTTAGTACGAATAAGCACAAATCCCTTTTTCATCCCTTCTATCGAGGTCTGGACCATAGGCTCAGAACGGTTTTTTGAGTTCTGAGAGTAGCTGGTAGTCGAGCGAGACAATCGTATTATACGAATAGGGCAGAAAAATAGGTGAAAACATTTGATTTGCAAATCTGATGAAAGTGTCGAACGACCAATGACACTAAAAGATAAATTTTTGCTAACAAGTTCAACTTAGATAATTCATAGCAGATGATCAGGTGGCGATAATCGAAGCAAACTGGATCCTCTTCACTGTTTGATTGCTGTACATTTACTGGACCATTACCGATTGGCGCCTGATACAGACTAGTAATTGTAGTGAAGTTAGCTTACGATTCTTATATTATCACAAAGACATTTTCTATTTATCGAAAGATTATGTTAAACCATTAACAATTAATTGTTTTTGATGATAGTTTGAATACTTATGTGTTTTCTTGGCTAACCATTTAATTTCATAACAAAATCTCTAATCTTTAGTAATTTTTGTGATGCAAGGTATTGCGCCAACTTTTATTTTGAGCAAGAAAGAGAGAGGAACAATATAATATTGCCCTAGTAATCAAATTTTAAAAAAAATTTCAGCTATATGTTATACAGATTGTGACATATGATCGCATACATCGAACTTCGTCGTTGCAGTAAAATTCCGATTCCATTTCACTAGAAATGAACGAAAATATAAAAAAATCACGCGTATTTTCCGAGGTTGCGTTACGTATCTTTTGAATTGTGATCGTATGTGCGAAAAGGTCATGTCCATCTTTCAATCTCGCATTCTTAATCGATCAAGGAATGTTTTTGCGCAATTTCAGGCTCTAATTTTCATTTTTGCGACTCTGACAATTCGTGAAATTGACAGGTTTTCTCAAATCTTTAGTGTTAATATACTTTCACTGTAAGAGTAATTCTATTATCACTCCCTATGTGCTGTTTGGGAACCTATGTTCTATTATATAGAATTTTGGACACGCTTAAGTGATAAGCAAGTTTCCACATGATATATTCTACATTTTAGAAAACACGAACTTTGATTTTAGTGCAATTCTTTTTTGCTTATATAACAAAAATTTCATTCATAAAGTAAAGCTTTAAAATTCTTCTTTTTTTTTTTTATCTTTCCACACCCTTTTTTGTTAGTATCGATTGCCTTTTGATCATTATTTACCCTAATTCAATTACCCCCTTTTATTATACATTATTCTTGCTCCGAACACGCAATTTGTTTCAATCAATCAAAATTTTCCTAAAAATTACTCATAATTTGTTTTTTGATTTAATGTTTTTGTTTTCTTTACATATATGTATATCTGAAATTGTGTATCTATTTATTCTACATTCAGATACATAAAAAATTTCTCTTTTTCGACAATTTGGAAAATTTCTCTCCTGTGTAATAGCAGGTGCATTGCTAAAATAAGGGAAAACTTTTTTAACCGACATCAAATGAGAGAGAGAGGGAAAATGAAAGAGAGAGACATTTAAAGACAATGCAGAGTTGCCATGATGAGTGTAGCCTAAGCTTAGTCTTACTAAAAGGAACTTATTTCCCTTTCAAAGCATTTTTAATAAATTTTCAAGTTTATTTATCTGAAATTCATGCAATAAATCCGTTTCACATGAGGCCTTATTTTTATATAATTTATAAGCAACGGCAACGAATACGCAAAAGTTTAGAGAAGAGATGGAATAGAATGAATAAGTTGTCAGTAGGGCCACCTAAGTCAAAATTGCTGGCCTCTAATTCTGAATGGATCACTCGGTAAACTTTCTAAAACGCGTATGATTAATACATCGTTGTTGACCACGTACCCACCGAATGTCATCTTACGATCCTTAACGGTCTCGCCAGTATCAAAGGTAAGCCCCACGCTCTTTGAATTTTTGAAAAGGGTTTTGTAGCATATTCCCATTTTTTATAGGCTCAAGCTATTTCTTAATAACCAGAAATTATGTGAAAAAGTAATGAAATGGAATTCTGACGAGTCCCGTAAAGTAAGGCTTATACGTCTACCACAGAAATATAAATAATAAGTGCAGTATGTCCGTTTTGTGAAGATTAAGAACTGTACGCATCAGAAGTGCATATATTCTTTATGGATATTTTTTTTTTGCGATTTACTTTTTATCGGAAGCAAATTTATGTGCTATAGTATACAAGCAAGCAAACTTATAAAAATTTGCAAACTTTCATAGAAGATAATAGTCATTTGACATTTTATGCAAACTTTCTAATTAATACAATGAATCATTTCGCGCTAAATTATTTAAGCATAATATATATCAATAACACATTTATGCAGAAATCGATTACGAGAGAAAATTGTAATTGGCAACTCTGCTGCTCATAAGAAAAAAATCTATAAGAAAACAATCCTTATAAGCAGCACTAGCTCTCTCTGCTCTAACTCTTGATAGCCATAGTAATCAGTATCTACCTGTTTTTTCGGTCTCTCCGCCTCTCTTTTTGTTGTTCTCTCATTTTCCCAACATGACTGACTATTGGTGGCGTAGAACATTTATGTGCTTGTTGTTACTTTTGTGCAACTATGAGATATCCAAAATTTTTATTATAAAAGTGATTTCATACAATGGCAGACTTTCAGTCGCCTTATAAACCTGTCAATGAAAACAGTAAAAAGAGTCTTTTTTTTATATTTTCTTTAAAGCAATTTCAATAGTAAAAAAAAAAGTAATTTTTGATAATTAGTTTTCTTTTTAAATGTACTCATCAGCAGCTGCTAAATCTATGTAAAACATATTTAATAGAGTGAAAGAATTATTAAAAAAAATTTTCGTTGAAAGCAATCTTTTTTGAAATATATCGCTCAGTAAAAGAAAAAAATTAAAGCAAAAAAAAATACTCAAAAAAAGCTCTCCTCATATTGAAGATAAAAGCTTTTTTCCCTTAACACATACATACCGGTTAGACTCCGTGAAAAGAAAAAAAAATTTGTTTTGGGTGTATGCGTGAGCGCTGGTCTCTGATTCTCTAAAAACACCAGACAAAAGCATTATCGTTGAATAACGTCCAACAGAAAAATCAGTTATTGCTGAACTTTTGCAACAAAAACACAAGACAAGAAACAAAAATATAAATATAAAACAATAAAAACAATAAAAAATAAATAAATTTAATTTTTTTATATAAAAATAAAAAAAAGTCACAATAGCAAAAGATAAATAAAACAAAAAATTTAAAAAAAATTGTAATAGACTATTGAGAGAGAAGAAAACGCCTTTCCTTTCATTTTTTATATACATTTTAAAACAAGAAAGAAATCATTTTTAACAACAAGAACAGATTTTTGGTCAAATTTCATTAGAAAACAACAAAAAAAAAAAAAAGCAGCTACAAAAAAATTTCATAACAATTTTTATTATAACAAATGACTGTGATTTCATCAATAGTGAACACACGTTAAGCAAGTGTTTAAAAATACCTTTAAAACCAGTTATATAAGAAACAAATCTAGAAATTTTATTTTCACAAATCTCTTACATATCGTTTTTTTAAAAAAAAGTGTACTAAGAATAAAAATTAAAAATAAAACAAAGGAAAAAAGTAGAAATTCAAGCAAGACTGTTTTCACACCCCAGTGAGTTTTAAAACAATAATAAAAAAAAAAAAAAAGATTTAACTTTCGTAACGGCAACGAATAAAATTGCAAAACTGAGATTAAAAATTAATCAAGTTACATTAAAACAACTTAATTGCCATATAATGATGGGTACCATGGCTATGCGTCAACCAGAAAACTGGTTATATGAGATATGGCAAAAGGGCCAGGACAGCCCTTGCTATGTAATGGTGCCGAACGCTAAAGTACGTATTATATGCAACTATTGATTTTTCTCCAATATTTAGTTATAAAGTTGCGTCTGTATGCGTATTTGTCGAATGTTGAATGCGGTGAAACAGAGGAACATTTTAATACCTTTTTATTTGTATAGTTGGGGATGATTAGGATATCTTTTGCGCACAAAAAAAGAAATACTTATGCATTTTTGAGTCATGAATATGTTTATTTAAACTGGGAATAAGAAAGTGAAAGCAATGAAAGACATTTCATATGGACCAAGAAATATTTTATATACCCGTTGCCTTAACCACAGGAAAACCCAATTTCCAATCTGTCTATGCTCTTAGCGTTTTTTTTTTTTTTCTTTTTAACCACACCTAGAAATGCCTACCAATATATAGAGAATACTTTTGAAAAGCCCGATGTGATAGCATTCGCAAATATTTTAACCAAGAACCGCGCAGCAGCGGGGAGCTTTGGTTTAAAAAAGAACACTAAATATATAAATGAACAAGAGAGTAAGATATGCTCCGGTGGAACCCAATTTTGTATGTGAACTACTGCAAAGGACTCTACACCAAAATTGCCTTAGAAATTCCCGAAAAAGTGGAAACTATTTTCATCGCAATGAAAATATAATAATTTCTTGCCTAGAGTCATCCATAGTAAGTTGCAAGTTAAGTTGTTGGTAATAGCTAAGGAATGAAAATTCTTCGGATTAATCGCAGGGCAATCGTAATCTTCTTTCATGGCCTGAATTGCTATGGCACCTCGAATCATGAATTAAGAACATGTTTATCTCAGCTTTCCGTTTGCGTGTCCTTATATTGCCGTGAAATTTCAGGCTTCTCGAGAATACATATACCAAAGATACACACTGGTCATACGATACCTTTTATTTTTTTTTAACGAATTGTAGATGACCAACATCAATTTTTTGTCTTCGTCTGTAGTTGTAATTGAGGAATTCCTAGTTCTATCCCAATTTTTATAAATAAAAAGTTCAATAAAATCGGTGATTGACAAAAATAGGTAAATTGACTTAAAATCGTATTTCGATCATAAACATATTTAATTTGTAGGGTTCGATTTTATCCGATAACTCTTTCTGTCCATTTTTCTCTTGCGAAACAGACAAATGAAAAAAGGATTGTCAAATAAGTTTGGGAAGACGTAAGTAAAAACTCGCCGTAAAAGACACTCAAAAACAGCCAAAATGTTTCCTCAATGCTTAAATGCATAACGATGTAGATATACAATCGTATGGTTGAAGACTCATATCTTTACATACAGCGACCTTTGCATAGTGTTTTTTTTTTCAACCGTTAAATGTAAATTGTTGCCAATTTTATTTTTTTTTTTTTAAATTTTTTATCGAATTAAATTTAAAATGAAGTGGATTTGGAATGTGAACAATTGGCAACAATATGCATTTAAGTATGGTAATACAACTTAAGGGGGTCCTAGTATCGAACCCGGTTCAGCACCAAGATAATATTGAAAGAATATTTCTCATACTTTATATCGCGCCTACATATACAAAGCTAATTAATCTCAAAACGTTATTTAATCCCTCAGCAAATCCAAATTATTTCATCCTTTTTTAATAATTCTGGTCTCATATCTACATTAACTAATGCCATATGAATTATTGAGCTTAATATAAATACAGTTAAATGGCTTAATAGTTGATTTACAAAAATGAAAAATAAATTAATACTGTATTAACGGCCCCCACCCACACCAATAAAGGTCAGACAATTTTTCATATTTCAAACACATTTCAATTTTTTTAAATTATTTCATTTTCAATGTAAACTACCTACGAAATAATTTTAAAAATAAAAAATAATAACAATACATAGAAATTCTAGGCACATGCTTCAATTCGTCATTTATAATAATCATATGTTATGCACAAACTCACTCATACATAGACAAATATATATATATATATATATTAAAATATGCGCAATCTACATTTCATGCATTTATCTTAATATCTACAAAATCAATGATTTCATGTCACATAAGTAGCAAAACAAAAAAAAAAAAATCACATTTTCTCTATGTTCATCATCATCATATAGCGCCCGTAAAATATCACATATGTGTACTATTGGTATTGACAAATGTAAAATGTAAAAAAAAACAAGAGAACAAAATCTATAGAACTAAAGAAAAGAGTCTTTCGAAAATACATAGGAAAATTTGTTCTTGAAATAATCTCAAAAGTAATTTATTTTAAATAAAGGTTAACATCTCTAACCTCCTCACTAAATATTTTGAAGCCACAAGGTCGAGGCTAAGAGGTCAGCACTGTTTGTGTGATGCTGATGCTTTTCAATCTTTTCTCACGTCTTAATGAACACAATATCTCAACAACTACCTGCTGCGACACTTACTTTTAAAACATATGTTATCAGTTTAACGGTTTGTGATCCCTTTAATTCCATACACTTGACGCGTCACAGCAAACTCATTACATTAGGACGTCGCGTTTTGTATTTATTTTCAAAAATTTACAGACACAGCAGACAGACATTGCTTGAGGAGGAGGATTTATGAGAAAACGCTTTACAAAAATATTTATGATAATTTCTTGCCAAAGGATCATAAAAACAAGAAAGGAAAGAATTTCAATTTTTGGAAATATGCGATTAGGTTATTAGGTTTCTATTTGCTCTTTTGCTGGCTTAGGGTTTCATTAAAACCTTTCCAACTATCCTTGAACTTTATACTTAAATATATTCTTTTACTTCTTAAAAGGAAGAGTGAATCAAAGCGCAAACTTTACACTCGTAAGAGACTAAACTAAACAAAGAAAACTTTCAAAATGTGAAGACTCAACTCAAACCTTTTAATATTCATTTACTTTTTTTCTACAATATCGACGAGTAGGCCTTGGTAGAATCAAGCAGGACTAGCAGCTCCATGAGCTCAATCTCATCAACATAATGTATTAGTTTTAACAAAATTGAGTTTAACTGCAACTTACTTGCGACAGATAGAAAGAAAGCGGATATAGATCTTGGTTAGTCATTTAACTCAAGCCTCAGGTTGACCCAGCACTGAAAATGGTTTGCAATCCTCTCACCTAGTCACAAGTCACTGCTCGTTGGGCTGCTCAATTAGCAATGCGGTCCTCCTCTTTCTCCACTTCTTTGTGACCGTTACCGGGTTACAGATATAGGGGCATACCTTGAGTGATTGGTGATTCGTTTGGTAAAAAAATGAAAAAAGAAAATAACGCCTGCCTGGCGAGGCGTCTATGTTACGCTTTAGTTATTACATATCGTAAACTTGTATGATGTGCGACTTTGCACATTCCAGCTGACACAATTAGATACATAACTCGACTTTTTTCAGCTTGGAAATGTAAACAAGCAGGTGTTGTGAGGGATATTAGTAGAAGGTTTATTTTGCTTTGTTGAATTTTTTTTTTTTTTTTTTTCGGAAAGCAATCAATCAATCAATGAATATGTTTGCTTTCAGTTTATTTTTATATCGAATTCGATATGAGATTGATATCATGTTGTGTACCCTGACCTCTTTCTAATATTTTTCTCATGTTCCTAATTTTTTCCTTTTTATCTTTTTTTATTAATTTATTGTTTTAATTTGTTTATTTGTGCAGCGTTTGATATAAAGATAAAACCTACCACTAATTACTAGTATGTGCACGTTTCTCAACGAGTCGTTGTTTTATTAAAGCACAATAACACCCTAAACAAATAGCCGAAGATTCGTTAGATAATTTAATAATTTTCGTTCAAATAATTTTTTTTTGGAATAATTTTTTTAAATTAATACGTATATTAAGCAAAGAAAATCATCCCTCAGGGTCTTGCCTGCGGGACTAGCTTTGTAACTTGAACGCATTAAGAGAGATATAAAAGTTCAAAAATGTATAAGAGTTTCGTCAGTTTTTATTTATACTCACTAGAAAATGAAGAAATGTGACTCGATAACATAATAACATATTACCACTATTATTTATTCTGCATTTCATATACAATAGTAGTGGGGGTTTATAAAAAAACATTAAAAATTAGACAAATGACAACGCGAATAAGAGGCTTTAGTGTCGCGTAACAAGTCTCACAATAACAAAATCCGTAGATAAACAAGTAAAGACACGGCCATTAAATACACACTACCACTTTGCCTAATACGGTTAATTCATATAACAACCTTTCAAAATTAGGCCGAAAGGTCCGGTCCGAACCATTTTCAATAACGTGTTCCCCCTTGGCCCAAAACATTTTCATCAAAATATGTGAAAAGCCGCGATATGTGTGCTAAACGAAAAAAAAAACAAGACGGACAGACAGATAGGCAGGCATTGGTCTATTCGGAAAATGGCCCTAAATCGAATCAATCGACTTAATAAAAAGTGGGAATATCTCAAGTCCTCCTGGCTATTGCATACATCCGCACAGACTTGCGGAGGATACGATTGGTTTGTCAAACCTAAGATATTTTATCTGCATCATATGAAAAGCTTAAGGAAGCTGCTCCGCTACGCAATCGAAACAGATTTGCTTAATTATAAAAGTTTTTTAATAGCTGTTGGCAACAAAGAGAGCAACAAATCTTCTCTAACTTTTTTTGTCCTCCAAATTTAATTTTTTTTTTTTTGTTTTTATATCCACAAAATTAACACCACTTTTCTTTGCTTCGCGCATTGAGCAACAGTACAATGAAATGATAAACCGTCATAAATTTATTGTATTTACATAAATCATAACATTTATTTCGTAATTGTGTTTGTGTTTTTTCATTTTCAATACTTTTTATTACGCTTCAACTCACCATCTTTTAATAGCCAACGATTGCTTCTATGCGTGGGTGATCGGCTTTGTCGATGTTTTTCTTTCTTCCCTTTTGGTCTTAATATAAACAACTTGTAACAAGTTTATGTGTCATTAACACACACGTTGCTGTGATCGTTTTTGTAAATATGAAAATATTTATTTATTTGACGTAGTACAAGAAATTTATTGATAAAATTCTTTCAGTGACTAATTTATGTTCTCATTGCAAAAAAAAAAAAAAAAACCATCTGAACCGAAGCCAACAATAATTTTCTATTCTTATGTTGAAAGAGAGAGGAGAAATTAGAAGAATTTATTATTAAATTATTCGATTATGTAAAAACATGCATGCGATTTCTTAACTGAACAATGGATCCGATATGATTGGCTTACATATTTCTTCCTCATATTCTATTATGTATGTCGCCAAGAAAAGGCTTGGCTTCTCTTTCACTGTCGACTATCTAATAATGTTGATGTTGCTCTTTTCTCTTCTTCTACTTTTTCAATTCGAACAGAAAGTTGTTTTTCTACATATAAAGTTCATTGTTCGTCCTTTGTAGTAAAGTTCATAATTTCCATCATCTTTTTTTGTCATTCTTTTCTTTTGTTTTGAATTTTTCTTCGCTTACAACTACAATGAAAAAAATTGCAGGCTTTTAAACGAATCTTGAATCCTTGAATACATTAGGTAATCTAATGAAAATGTGCAGAATCAGCAGAAATCCCTTAGAGATCAGAATTTGTTTAATTATTTCATTTGTTCTAATTCTAATTCGATAGCTATATCCTAACACCAACTGTAATGCACAAGAGCATATTAGGTTTGTGCGGAGGTAATTAACACCTAAAAGCACGTAAGACAAATCAATCTTTCCATTATACCAATCGATTCAGATTTACTTTCCTGAAATCGAAGTGTCAATGAACTGATTGCGATCATTTTACACACAATATATATGAGATTTACAGAATTTTCCTCAATACATACGCTAACTGCGCAACAGACCTTCCCAAACAGATGACAGACAGACGCGCACCGCCTTAGTTATAGTAAATCTACTTTCAAATATCTAAGTTATCTCCTAAGTCATATCGTGTAAGTATAAAAAACGAAATGACAATATTTGAATGGATTCTCCCTCCCTCTTCCCATACCCAATAAGGTGTTTGATAAGTAAAAATCGCATCCCATATGAGCTCAGGCTAATATGTAGCCTTGACTTTTTCTTATGTTTTTCAAATCAAGATAGAAATTAATCCTAATATGCTTCTTCGCACAATTCTTCCACCTACGTGTCTTCCTGTCATAGCTTTTGGAATTTTTTACCAAATTTAATACAAAACACACTAAAATTCTCCAATATTTTTTATGAAATAAATACACATAACCACAAAAACAAAAAAAAAACACGAATTGCTTGCGACTGGTGACATTCCCGAATGTGCTTGTGTTAGCCTAATAAATAAAAACTTTTATTATATCGAAAACAATAGAACGAAGCTCTTTTCGGATGAAAGCAAACTTTAAAATCTTAGCAAAACTATAGGTTCGCTTCTATAGCTATGCAAGGACCTTTAATTGAACTTTTTTCTTTTAAGCTTTCATCACAAGTCATAGAGAGTTTATTGTGGTTCAAACGAGTCTCCATTGTTCGGTCGCTCTGACGAACTTCTTTACTACTTATCACTTATCACTTGTCGTGTTGGTCAATGTTATTTATCTTTAGAATTTTGTCCTTGTATTGCCTAGCGAGGCAAAGAAACAAAAGGTCATTTGCCTTTCTATTTCGTGATTATTGTCTGCTAGTTGGGAAAACAAAGAAAACAATTTGTTATAAAAATAAAATCAAATCACATTTACTGTTATTGATGCTATTAATAATAAAGAAGCCTTAACGTGTACTCTCTATATTTACAATATAAAAAATCTAAAAATATCTGTTTCAATGAACACCAAAATTTCTTTTCTTTCTTCTTTAAATATTTTATATACAAAATATTTTTGAGAATTCTTGCAAATTGTTTTAAAATATTTTTATACTATTCTTGTCATCGAATGCCTTAAAATACGATATTAATTGTATCGTTAGGTTTGTAATGTTAATATGTATGTATATATACCCATATACTTTCATATATTTATACATATATACAATCCATATATACGATGCAATACGAAAATTTTTGGACAAATACTTCCCTTTAGATACGGTAGACAAGTGTCCTCGGTTTAGTTAGCCAACTCGTCCTTGCTAAATGAGAAACTTAGGTCGACAGGTATTCAAAATTCATCATAAGGCAGTCATCATGACTTTTTTAATTGTTCTGTAAAAATTCTATTATCAGTTGTCACCGACGTTTGCGCCTAAGATATTCATAATTTATTTGTACGACAATAAACAATTAAGGTGAAAGTTTCAAGTGTATTTTTGTGCTTACGTTTGTGATGTGATGATAATTGATTGACCTTATGGCCGTTTCACTACGTAAAGCTCATGAATATTATGTTCAATGAAACTTTAAAAAATTATTTATATACGAGACAAGAAAGAAATTTCAACGAGATCCGGCATTTATGATTGCCGCTATACGTACCTACGCATTAAAACAATAGAGAAAGACAATAAAGAAAGCTCTATGTTTCATGCTCTCTAAGAAGGATGTGAAGGCAAAGGCAAGCATGATAAGGATGTGTTTATGATTAAGAAAAAAGAGAAAGGATAGAAAGGAAATTCATTTCTGCAAACCTAACAAACATTTCATTACATAATAGAAACAAATTGCGATAATAAAAGCATACCTTAAATATGAATAAACTGAGAGATTTGAAGCGAAAAAATTCTTCAATGTTGAAAATAGGCATTTTTCGAAAACAAATATTGAAAACAAACTATACAAACTCTTTAAGAAGGCGGACAAATCCTTAAAATATTTCATTAAATATTATTAAAATAGTTTTGCATATCTCTTGATATTATGTGTGACGACATGTCATAGTAGTATTCGCATTCGCAACGTTGTAACACTTGTATCAATATAACGAGTCTTTCCATGTTCGTTGTATAATAAAACAAAAGAAGCAAAACACTATCACTTTGTTTTTTTTTTTTTTTCAAGTCTCATGATGATTCATAAAAATTTCGATCCACTGTATTGATAAAAAACTATATTTGCGTGTTGTGTTTAGTTACTTACTTACACATATCTTTTAAATAAAGCTTCGGCTAAGCTTTTATTTATTATATTATATGGATAATAATTTTGATATGTCTACCTCACCTCCCTCTCTTTGCACGCTCAAACCTATACCGCTAATATATTATTGCTTTATAGGCAAAGACGAAAATTATATTCGGCTGACAGAACAGTGCAGAAATTTGGATTTGGAGGGCATGGTCGATTGTTTCATTTTTCTACAAGTCCGCTATGATCAACTGTTAAGCTTTTTATATCGTTTTATCAGAGCAATGAACAAAAACCTTTAATAAGAATTCGCAGCACGGACAAGACCTCGGCCTTTGATTCATTGATTAAGAATATATGTACTTCATAGGATCCTCCGAGTCCTTCCTTTCGAGTATTGTAAAGATTGTAAAAAAAGAAAATCAATATTTCCCTTGATGGGTGGTGGGTATATAAGCGAAAAAATTTATTTTTTTACATCCAAGAGAGCATGAAATCATCGTGTTTTTTCGTTTTTTTATTTATTCATTTTTATTAGAAAATCATATAAATAATCAACAAAAAAAACCCATTCTTTTCACTTTACTAGAGACCTTTAAATTCATTTTAATTAACATGTGAAAAAAGGCATTGACATTGAAATTATATATCATTTGCATTTCACGCAAACACATTGAGTGAGTTGATGTCACTTGCGTTCTTTCGTGTTTACTTTCTTTTTTTTTTTTTTTCTATTCTATTGAAAAATAACACGCTAGCTATAATCTACTTATAACCATGTACACTTTGTTGGCATATTATTTAAGGTGCTTACTCAAGCTTCAAGCTTGCATAGATTTACATCATGTGTTACATGTTTTTTGCTTGTTGTTGGCTCTGTTGTGTAAATATGAAAAACAAATGACGAAAGTGGACAAAAGCCTCGCTTAACGTTAGGCAAAGAAAGAAAAGGCTTTGTGATACTCTACAAATGTCACCAAGACTTGTCATCGCCTACATTGAATGGTTGATTGTTGGTTTTGTTATTGTCAGTCCATTATTGAATCTTTTTCAAGCCCAGCAATCCAATCTATATGAAGATTAAAAGAAATTAATAGTAAATTATGACAGTGAGTATCGTAAACACATAGTAATCACCATGAGAAGCCTAAAATCTGTAAAATCTTTTTCTTCTCTCTTTCTCTTTCTGCTTGGTGTACGGCAGGGAAGTTTTTACATTTCTGATAGTCTTTTAGAAACAAATTTAGAAGAATGCAAAGGCGAATCCTTGTAAATAATATTCTATACGATTTTTGCTCCCCGTCCAAAATCTGGAGATCAATCAGATTGATAAATTCCTTTAGGGTTTTCTTTGTCTTTAAATTTCATCTTTCTTTCATCAGAAAATAAGAATAATATAAATATTTGCGTTCATAATATTTATTATAATATTTCTATCGCAAACAAATCTTCGTCCCCGTTTACACTAATAACATTCTGCAAAGAACTATGATGCTCTGCAGATATCACACAAGAACTCTCAAAATTTATTTACAGCTCTGTTAATGACGATGGGAGAATATGTCGCAGAATAGTAAAATTCTAACAGCAATTTTTTTTTTTTTTTTTTTTTACGTTATTTTGATACACCTCACTATAAACCATAGTGTAAATACTATTAATAATGCAGCCAAGATCATAAGATTTGCATTTTTTTGTTGAGAGATTTTTTAATAAAGGATTTATCAAATTTCTATTCTTTTTTCTAAAGAGTTAGATCATATGTTCTCGGGAGCGTATTTTTCTTTTGACACTTATTTCGGCCTTAAAGTAATATAAACCATCGTTTATTGGATTATTTTCAGGATCTCGTTAAATCCCATTTGATGATAGCTGTACGTGAGGAGGTTGAGGTATTGAAAGAGAAAATCTCGGAACTTATGGATAAAATTAATCAATTGGAAGTTGAGAATACCTTATTGAAGGCAAATATATCACAGGAGACATTACAACAATTGCAGATGCAAACACAATTGCAGATTGCAGGCAGTGGTCAAACAGCCGGCAATAATATGATAACAGCACCACCACAACCACCACCATCCACAGCGGCTGCGGTGGCAGCGGCAGCAGGAACACCAGCAACAGTTACAGCACAGAATGTGGCTGCAAACAATACATCAAATGCTAATAATCAAGTCGCCGCAAACAATATTAGCAACAGCAATGGTTCAGCAGTCACTGCCGAAGGTAGTGGTTCAGCTACTCCAACCGCAGCCACAGCACCAATAGCTGAGAATCAAAATATAGCAAACAGTAGCCAATCAAATAATGCGAATAATACAAGTGAGGCCAATAATGCTAGTAACGGAACCGCAACAGGCTCGGTGGTAACAGCAGGCAGCACCAATGGACCGATGTCTTAAGTTTTTTTTTTTTTTTTTAATATATTTTGTAAGTTGATTACAAACAAATTCTACAGAGAATTGTAGGTGTTTTTTTTAAAAGAAACCAACTAAATATACTACACACACAAACCCAAAGCTTAAAGAACAGAAAGGATGTGAATGAATGGACATTAGAGTATTTAAAGAGCAGTAAATTTGGAAACAAAAACAAAAGCAAAAAAAGTTTAGTGAAAAGATTTTAATTATCTTTTGTTTGTGTGCACCAAGCAAAATAAAATAATATACAAACCATTGATAATGAGGAAAGTAAAGACAAGCAAAAGAAAATAATAACACGTCACACAAATCTGTAAACGAAAGAAGAGTAAATTTTGTTATAACAAACGTAAAATAAAGCTTTTTCCTTCATAAGCAAAGCAAAGTAAAGCAACGCAAAGGCACCGCCGATTGACTCTTTGTTTTAAAGTAATAGCCAAAGGGCTGCTTCCGGTCTTGGTAAAAAAAAAAGAAGAAGAAAATGTGAATCAAGAAGAATAGCAAAGCATCAAAGAGAACCGACTCATAGTTCAGTATAACGTCGTTCATTTCGTTAAATATATCTGTCCGGGGGAAAAAATCGTTTACATTTGTTTGTCCAAGCAATTGTGTTAACCTACAAAATGATATTTTCTCGCTCTTCCTTCAAATTTCTTCATACATTTTTCAAAATAGTACAAATTTTTATTTATTTTTCACTTTTGGAACAAATGTTTGCTTCTTCTTTTTATTTTCTTTTTTTCAAGTAAACAAAAGCACCATTAAGTTGGACTCTTGAAGAGTTCAAAGCTGTCATTGCTGTGTAAAAAAAACTTTGAATTCTTTGACCTAAAAACTAATTCATTTTGTGACTGCGCGACGCGTTTCATTTGTGATATAACCTTAAGTTGCAGTCAAAAAATTCCCAAGCCCTGTATATACAACAATTTAATTCTGCCCCTCGCTCTCAAACTTGATAAAATTTGCTTAGAAGAACGTAAAAAAATCGAAAAAGAAAAATTTTAAATTATAGTTTTTTTTCTTCACATTTATAAATATTAAAAAAAAAAGAAAAAAAAAGAAATTCAAGAAAATGAAGAAAAAGAGGAAAAGATATGTATAAACTTAAGAAAAAAAATTTTTTTTTCTAATATGAGAAAGAAATCCATAAAAATCTGATTGATATAAAAATAAAAGCTAAATGTACTTTTTCAGAAGTATTTAGATTTTTCCAAGATGATCTTATTTTAAAATTAGATTTCTGCCACAGAAGCCAAAAAATTGTTTTTCATTTGAATTTTATTTGAAATTTTTTCTTTTTACAAATTGCTAACAAAAAAAAAAGAGAAAAAAAAGCAGAAAGAAAAATATTGTGATAATTTGCTCTGCATTGACTTTCTTAGTAAAAAAAAAAATAAATAAATAAATAAATAAATATAAATGAAATTATATATAAAAATTAAAACGAAATGAAACACAAATAATATTCACCTGGAAAAAGGCAATAAAAGAATGTCGTAAACCACTTATACACACAATCAAGTCAAAAAATGATATATAAACGACAACAAGAAAAAAAATTAATTAAAATATTAACGTAAATAAAAATTCTATCATTTTTAACCTGTATTTTTGTAAAGAAATTCTTGAAAACTAAATTATAAAAACTCTTTGTAAATATATAATAGTCATACCTACATATATATATATAAAAAAGGAAAAAAAAACAAATAATAAAATTAATAATAAATAGTAACCGGTACCATATAATAAAGACCCTTTCAGACACGTAAAGTGCTACAATGTAATTATTTTCTCTTAAATATCTTTGTTTTTTATAAATACTTTTTTATTTTCTATTTATAAAAGAAAAAATCTGTTGTAAGATTTTTTTCAAAGACTTTTTCATTTATTATTCTTATGATTATATTTATACTGCTTTTTTTTTTTTAATACATTCACTTAACTAAGTGTGTTATATATAATATCAATAGTTTTTTCCTCTAGCTTTTAAAGTTTAAAAAAAAAAAAAAAAAAAAACCCAAACCTCATTAAGTAGAGATTTAACAAATTTATATCTGAAAAGAAAGAAATCTTAAATAAAGTTCCACTATATAATATATAAATAATGAAAAAATAAAATTTGTGTGTGTATGTGTGTATACCTGTCTTATAAGTCCTACAGAGACTCCAATTGTCTAAGGACTGTTAATTTGTTTGTAAATCAAACAACGGAACGAGAAGTTTAAGAAAAGAATCTTATCATCTATCACTACTCAAGAATGAAGTTTGAATTACTAAAAGCTGAAATGCTTTCCATTATTGCTGACTTAAGTTTGAATGCTTCTGCGTGTCCTTTCTCTCTCCCTTTCTTTCTCTGTTTTCTTTTTTCTATTTAAAATTTCTCAGATTGTTGGAGCTTGGGAAATAAATTCTTGATTTGGCTAAATCTTTGAATAAAATGAATTATGACTTAATGGCTTGGCTCTTGTGTCCATGAAATCTTCAAATTACTTGGTCAAATCTTTAAAATGTACGATGTTAATTGTCAATCCTTTAAGAGCAGTGGCAGAGATAATCAAATTCTTCGAAATTCATTGTAAAGAAGATAAATATTTCCACACGCTTGAATAGGTTTGAAGAATTCTCTCTTTGCAGGGTACATTCTACTTCTACTTCAAGACCCCACGCAAGGCTAGGAACGAGAAGAAAGAAATCTTTTTCCTTTTTCATAAATTTGCAACTGCTATGACAGGACAACAAAGTCATTACCGTTCGCATGCTTAAAACATAATAAATAAAACGGCTTTTCTTACGCTACATTTAGTAGCTAGACCCCTGCAGCATCTCTATTCTGCAAGCAATTAGCTAATTTGGCCCTTAAGGGATTAGTATATTTTCTCTTAGCTTAGATAGAAATCGAAGGGAGGACCCCATTATTCTCTCGCATATTCTCTTCAAACAAAAAGCTGCGAAGGTTGAGCGTCCAGCTATGTCGATCGGCTAACAGTTCGTCAAAATTGTTACGCAACGGCTAAAGTTACTTCAACTGCCATATCCTTTTATACTTTCGCATTGCAAATGTGAATGGAGGGGAGTTAAATTTTTCTCCCAAAATTTAACAACCAAGCCTTGTTCAGCAACTAATAAATCTCTCCAAAATATTCCATAGTTGCACTCTATGCACTTTTGCACTTTTCTTCTATTCCTGGGGAAATACAATTAGGTTTGTGGATGCTCTTTCAGATCGGAATCCAGTCGCCGCTCACTTATTATTAGCATCCCTTCACAATTGTACAATTGTACTTTGGACATCTTGTGTAAGCTTTTGCGCTTGAATGCTGAATCTACACAATTTCAACAAATTTTGGGTAAAGACATTTCTCTTCAATTGCTACTTGTTTTGTAAATGTTTAGGAATCGATGTTCTGGGAATAAGAAATTTAACCCAAGATCCTATATGGAATGGAAAATGGCGAAAGATGAAGTTTCAAAGATGAGTACTGAGAAGAGAGACTAAAAAGCTTCTGACTTATAAAAGTATTATATTTTTAGAGATAAAAAACGAAATGCAGTGCACCTAGAGTTTTTTCTCGTTTTTCGTAAGACTTCATGCTAAAAGTGTTTTCTCCGTCTCTGCATTGCCTTTAAAAAGCAACATATCCACGTATAGGCACTTTCGCCATGAAAATCCTTCCATTTTCAGAGCAGAAGCATTGCTCATACAGAGGAAGAAATGAAAAGATATACGTGGCAGAACGTATAGTAAGCTGCATGTTAATGTTATGTTTTTCGTACTTTCTTCGCGAGGACGAGAGAAACTAATTAATCTTTATTAACCTATTGTCATATTTCGAAAGTCTTTAGAAAAAAATCTTCTTAACTAATAAAAGAAAATATTATTTAAAATTGTTTATAATTCACTTTTTATTTCATTTAAAAAAAAACTTTTATTACTAAAAATTTTTAAGCTTTATATAAAATACGTAAACAAAAAAAATTAAAGACTATTTCAAGGTATTGAAAAAAAAATTGACAATGATATCCATAACCGAAACCGAACCAAGTCAGAGGAGGATCTTCTCTAAGCCTTCTAAAACATCTTAAGAACCGACGTCGATTTGTTTGCGCTCGTCCGTAGATTCGGCCAATCGTTAAAATTGAATTTATGGGAAATACATATAAACATTTTCGACATTATTGCTTCAGTGTCAGTCCTTCTGCTAAATTATTTCCTTTGATTGTTGGAAATGTTAACCACATTTATACACGGCATGGGTATGGGTATCGAAAGTTCGCCGCAGGTGAATATAATTTTCGTTTTGTTTGTTTTTAAATAAAATTTGAAAACTAAAATTTGTATAATAAAAACATCATGATTTAATAAAGCAAAAAATTTTAAAAATGTTTTTATTATAAATTTTATAAAAATGAAAACTAAACGACAATCTATGAAAAAAGAAAGAAAGAGAAAATTGCTGTTATTAATAATAATTGAATTAATAATAAAATAAAAATAAAAAAAAAACAGCTTCCACAAAAATTCAAAGTTCCATTATTTAGTTTAATAAGTTTAGCTGGTATCTGAATTGTATTTCGTTTATTATTATTATTATTATTATTATTATTA
>CCAG010001388.1:0-24653 GCA_001077435.1 Glossina morsitans morsitans
CACTTAGTTCGCGCCGCTGCTTATTGAGGCCCCTACCTTAGGAAGACATTAATAAAAATTTTCGCACGCAACGCACCAATACCACATAAGAAACCCTTCATCCTGCAGCATATTCATTGTCAAGTTCATCCCATTTGCGCTTTGCCCTACACACCTACCAAAATACTCCTATACTCTCATAGCATCTTTCGTCCGCGGTGTTTGTGCATGTGTAGAGGATATCGGCTGAGTGACAAGGAAACCCTATCACCCCTGTAAATTTTTCCATTGCTTAAGTACGCGAAAAAAATTTGTTTTTCATTACATTTTTTCAAAATTCGCATATTTTTTTCCCGTCATTTTTCAAGAGAGCACCGATTGGCCATGAAAATAATCTTATGTGAATCATCTTTAATAAGAGTCATCATTCGGCCACAACTTGAAATTTCGTAAGAAATTATAAGGCATCGTAAGAGAAATAAACCTGAATAAGATCTCCATTCTTTAAATACTTAATAGGGAAACCTTATTACAATCACCAATTATACTTTTAAAGTACAACATTGATTAAAAAATTTTCCTATCGTATGCTCTTCATCACCACTTTAAAGCAATTCAAGATAAAATGATATAATCCCTCTTCGTTTCGTGTGCACTCTATGCATATGTATTGCGAAAAACTTTCTCCACCACTGTGTCTTCATAGATTATCTGCATGTGTATGCAGACAAAAGTGTATGTGTGTGAAAACACACGTGTTCTCAACTAAAATTTGTTTATTATTATGATTGTTGAGCGAGATAATAACAATTTTCGCTGCACACAGTGTGCCCATTATACAGGTAAAGCAAAAAAAAAACGCCCAACTCTTCGAACTAATGAGAAAATTCGTGAAAAAGGAAGGAGAGAAAAAAGTGTGGCCGCCTAGTTATTAATATAGAACACTAATGACTTCCTTCACAGCTTCATGTTTAATTGCCAGTGATGTTATTCGATCACATAGACCAATGGGTCTAATATATTGACCAATTTCAGATCAACATAAATGCAACCCTATATAGAAAACCTCATCAATTAATAGATTTGAATTCCATTAAGAGTACGTATACCCCAATGTCGAAGTTTCGATATCAAATTCCATTATCAGAATGAATTTCGAATTTTCTTGAAGGTCATATGTGTCAATTAACTTTGCCTACAAAAGGTCATTGAATACAATACATATTCCGAATCGATCTGTACTGTTCCTTATATCCATTCTTCAATTTTCTAAAATGACAACAATTGCAAAAGATTCTGCAAAAATGATTCAATACTTGCTGAGTTGTAGTCTGAAATTGTCACTTATAAGATCTGAGTTCTCAACCGTATATGACTGACTTAATTTAATTTGCCTCATCTGTACTTGTTGTGTCGAAAAGTTGAACATGCGATAAGCTTGCATTAGACGGGCTCTTCAAAAAATTATATAAACTCCTAGTGACAAAGAAAAATCCATTTACTGGAAAATATTTTGAATTCAAAAGGAAAAAATCAACTTTCTATAAAAGTCTATCCGCCTTAGAACGAGTTTTATATGCTTGTCATATAAAACAATTTAGTTACGACAAAGTTAGTCAGGATCATTTCTGCCTTGACTTAAATATACGTTTGAGCAAAAATTAGACGATTCTCTTCCATAGGAAAGCATTAGTTAGTTATTGCTTGAAATATATTTCAATTTGTAACTTGTCCTACGAGATTGCTTAAATTTGCAGTTTATACAGAATTTCCCATGAGAAATACATACATAGTTAGATATGCGCCAAATTTCATCTTGCCATCTCAACCTCTACAGGTTCAGACAACAACAGAGGACATACACATTAACTTGTCCCAAAATGTCACATCAATCACTAATGTAAGTACTAAGCCTAAGTACTAAGTCAACGTTAGCTGATCCAAATTTCAATGCGGTAGGACTTACTTTAGTCTTACCTATAGCGAGTGCTCAGAGGCGGTGCTTCTAGCGACGAAATTCTTATACCTACCGTTCGGCATATAAAACCAACCAGCGATCTAATAGAAATAAGCTTAACTCTAAGTTACTTCAGTTATCTTTCGTTGTTTTAGTTCTTTAAAGAATAAGTTCACATCATCTCTCTCCCTGTAATGGGCTCAAAATTCAAGACTCGTTTGAACAGTTAATGCGATTGTCTTCAAATTTATCGTTAAAAATTGCTTTTAGTATATGAAACTTGTTAGCGTAGGGAAAGACGAAGTTAATCCCTTCTCAGGAGACGATTATAGATGTCATCTTTTTTGGATTTTCTTTTCCCTACCTCATTAGAAATATCGAAGGACAAGCACCCACCCAAGCATCTTGCAGGCTTTTCTCTTTTCCTCTGCTACGAAAGGAGAGGAATCCATTCAAAATCCCTAGCACCAAGACTTGATAATTCATTTATTAATTTAATACTAAATCTTGTTCTCATTTTAGATCTTTTATGCTTATCTTTAAGAATCGAAATCAATTTTCACTTTTATAAGGACCACGATATACCAATTTATTTAAACGTACTAGTAGACGGCACTCATTCACATGTCCTCAGTTGAGTAAGCGAATCGTATAAACAGAGAGCGGCGTGAGCAAATCACTTTAGTGCACATGCGCTTTGAATCAGTGAGAGCTCTAACACCGTTAGTGTCTATTGATTTTTAACAGATATTTCGGCAGTGGCTCGTATAGAAACGGCTGGGTCTGCACTATCTTAGGTTTGGTGCACTTGCATTTTTAACGTAACAGCTGATTTATCCGCAATGGTATTAAATGTGCCTTGTTTTTATTGCTGTTATTTTTGTTGCAATTGCATCGTGCTCTGATTTTGTCATTTACTTTAGACATTTAAGAAAAATTATTGCTGTGAAAAAAGCACTCGAAATCAAAAAATGAAAATAAAAAGCAGGAAAAATAGTTAAATAACGTTATTGTTAAAGTGATTTACGCGAAACGGAAGTGTAAACTGCACATTCGCACATAAACATTATTGCTTTATATATGCAACATATATATATATATATATATATATACATTTATATGTAAATAAGTGTATGAGTTTATCAATTGTTATGTTGTTTTTTAATACCACAAAATTTGAAGAAAAGCACAAAACGCGTTGGATTTTTATGGTTCAGACACACCCGTAAAATTTGCGTACGTAAATAAAACAATCAGGGCGGAAGTGAGATATTAATCCATGCCATGCAACTTATGCAATTATGCGTATCCAAGTATTTTATTAGCTGCAATCGCCTGCACAATAAAAATTTTATTAATTATGTGCATGTGAAGAGCCTTCAAAAACGAAAATGCTTAAAGTGCGAGATAACCTTAACTGAATTGATAACGATAATTCATTATCGACCATATGTTAACTTGTTGTCACTTGTAATGGGTGAGTCACGTCACGAGAGGTGCCATAACTTTATTTTGATTTCAACTTGACAGAGAACTTGAAGTATACAACAACTAACACTTAAAACAATGTGTGCATATAACAAAATCCATTTAGCGGCACTATTTGTCTATCTAATTGTTGAACAACACCAACAACAACGAAAATTCATTGTTAAACATATACGCGAGAACTAAAAGCATACCAGCTTTGCGCGATTTGGAAAAATGCATTAGGAATTTCTTGAAATTATATATATATTTTTAATCAGATTATATATAGAATTCTGAATCACTTTAGCTTTGATTGCCTCGTGTTTCGCAGTCACGGTAGTAATAAATTTACAAACATCCCACTTGATCCACATATGTAGGTTAAGTTTATGATGAAGTTTAGAAGTAGTGATCGGTGGACTAGGTGCAAATTTGGCAGTAGTTCATCATAACAGTGATTAGCGTCGATAGTCTTCGTAAAAGATGTTATTCACATTATCTTAAGCACGATCATTTATTTCTTCAAACCATACATTTTTGGAAAGTTTGTCATTTATAGTTGAACAACTTGTGTTACGCTCAACTATACCTTTTGTAATATTTAACTGCACATTTGCTTAATAAGATTCACCTGTCACAACGGGGTATGAACATATAAATGGGTAAGCTCAGTGTTCAGTGCAACACCACCTTTCGTTGTGATGAAAAATACTTTTTCCTAATGACCACTTCTTATACTTTACTCCATCTGTGGAAGATGTATAGGATACATTAAGGTTGCGCTGATACATGTAACATCCAGAAAGGCTTAAGATAGACTCAGCTTTTACTATACCGAAGAATTTAGAATTATTTTCTAAACGGATTTAAACAGGTCTAGCTGTCTGTCACACTGTCGGGCGCCTGTCCATATATATTTGTGTTCAAGCGGCAGGTCACAACTTTCAGAATATTTTATTGATATTTGATGCGTTGACGTGTGGCGAACAAACTTTACGATCAATGCATATATGATGCCTTATTTAAAAAAAAAAAAAAAAAGTTACCATTTTCATAATTTCTCGCCAACCAATAGCACTTCGTCTTTTCGAAGTGTATGTAAAAAATTTGGAGAAAATAGGACAATTTGGTCAACCTTCTCCTACAAAAAGTGAGACCTTATATGACAAAAGCGTCTAATATTCACAACTTCATTATAAAAATTGTTTTATAATAATAATTTGACATGAAATATATGAGTACGGGAGCGTGATCACGATGATTGTGCTTTTGTGCTCCACACCCTGCAAAGATCCTCATGAAAAGTAAAGAACGGCACGAGACGAATTTGTGTAAGGCGTTGGACAGTCGGCCAATTGACCTACTACAATGCTTTGACTTGTGTTTTTTTGAATTTTTCCATGCAATTAATCTAAAACATTCGAGTAGTATTTCCCCATTTTCTTCTCTTCCATTGGATTCACATTTAGAGGTAAACTATGAATGATATGCCTTTTGTGGTGCATTCAAAAAGCTGACCTGATAACATTTGCTCTCCATAACAATTACGTTCAAACTGGAATATCTGGCTTGCTTCACTTCCAAGTTTACTTTCGAACATAGCGATAAGACATTATATGGTTACAAGACATCATTTTCTAATTTGCATATGGCTTTGTAAAATCTAATTTTTTCTTTGGAAATAGCCGTTTAGGTGAAATGTGTGAGTGAGGAGGCTCCTGAAATCAATCATTCAACTGTTTCACTTATCCTCCTTCAAAACCGTCATTATTTCATTCAGACTTTCCCTAACCCACTGAAATTCATCTAACTGCTGGCGCAGCATTGTCTTCGTAGAAACCTATCTCTCCAATCTATTTAACATTTCACAAAGATTATCCATGATCTTGTTTAGAAAGAGGACTATGTTGTCTTCTGATAAAGCTTTATAGTATAACAATTTTTTATAACCAACGCATAAGCTGGGACCGCCTCGATATAACAAAAACGAGAAAAATGGATGAAAAACAACTCCATCCATCGAGTATTACAAAATACTACAATTTTTTCTTTCAATAAAACGTGTACAACAACAGAATCCTTCACATAAGAATGCATGTCCTTTACTTCGTCTGTCTCTGTGGGCTTTTGTGCTAAATTATTACAGATAGGTATTGAAAATGGGCGAAATCGGTCGAAGAACACGCTTGCTGTGCAACTTAAATTGATGAATAACAAAAACGGCAATAAAAAATACACGTACAAAAATGGAAAAAATCGAAACTTCTGTTTATTTCGTGTAGCTTTTTACAAAGATGTTACTGAGTATGAAAGATACGGCCACAGCCGAATATAAATTTCTTACTTGTTTAGTTTGTTTACAGCTTAGTTTGCCCTTACTGCGCGCATTTTCTGGTTGTGCCAGCATGAAACGTTGATTGAATTAGATAAATTGATAAATTATGAAATCATAGAAGTTTGGGGTATACCGAATTCATCATTTCATTTGTCACACCCAGAAACACGTACATGTACTATATACATTCTTGCTCGGGATAGAAAACCATTTTCAATAGCGTTCTTTCTTGGGCCAAAGAATGTCCATATATCAAATTCCATCAGGTAAAAACACTATAGTGTGACACGACCTTCCAATTGAGTGCCCTACACTACTTCGTTGAGCACAATTATTCATATCGAAACTAACCAAATTCCCTCAAAAATTTCGAAATTGTACGTTGAATACAAGAAACGAGACGGACAAAAAAGCTTAGGCAATCATTTTCTGAATCGATCGGTGTAATAAAAAGTGTAGCTATACATGTGATCATTGCGGTTGTTGCATTCTTCCGTACAAAGTTAATATGCCCTGATTCCATTAGTAATGTAGGGTAGGCTTGCGATTGCAATAGAATTGTGAAAATCGGTTCTGCGAAAATGCTCGTGATCTCACAAATACAGGTAGACATTATAAACAGGCAGTGGCCCCTACAAGATATTAAACTAAAATCTCGATACTCGCGTTTCACAAATTCTTTTGCAGTTCTACTTAAGATTCATCGACGTCGCAATAAGTAAGGATAATATAATTTTCTTACTTACATGACACCACATGAGTTATAAACCTTTTGTGGATGTAAGCAATAGTCAGAACAACTTAAAGTGTATTCCCCTGTTTTAGCATATCAGTTTATTTAGAATCCTTTTCTAAATAGGTGAAGGTCTGCTTCGGCATTTTTGCTCAACCTAGCAATGGCCCCTTCGTCCAAAGGACGAACCCCTTCGAAAATAGATAAGATCTACTCATTTTTACAACCATACATCTTACAAGTGCGGTGCTAGTCGGTGCCTTCTCCAAGGCCTATGAATGCATATATGATTTTCAGGTTAATTGCACCTTTTTTTCGCGAAATTCAGATTTTTTCTACTTTTCTGCAGAACCAAAAGTTTCGAAATATGCCCTGAACAAGTATTATGAATACGCCATATTACGAACTTATTAAGCGATGTGCTATGTGCAATTTAATTTGAGAAGAGCTCCTATCCTTTTTTTTGGGCGTTAAAACGTTTCTATAACGACACTGAAGGATCTAACAAAAATATTTCGCTCTCAATGTTAAATTTAGTATTCAAAGCAATGGCAATCAACAAGTTTTTTGCAGCAAAAATGTTTTCACTATGACAGATTATTAATAAATAACGAATGAAGTCATCAAAGCGGTTGTGTCGCCGCTTGACGCTTCGAAGGCTTCACCTTCAATAACTTCTGAACTACACTTTTTACTCTTTTTTAATTAAATTTTTTCTAACTTTTGCAAAAATCTTTTGTTTTGTTATTACTTTACATATATTACACTAAAATTGAATTTTCACACATGTATCTATGACGCACACAAAATTAATGAAAAAAAAATTTACAATTTTCTTTGAAATATGATAACGTAAAGTCCATTAAGGCAACATCATTCATATTTTCACTGCATCAGTGATTTATTTTAATTAAAAACTTTAAATTGATTTTTACTTTCTATTTATTCCATGATTATCCTCAGCATCATCGTTATCATGTTTTTCTCATACAACTCTCTCTCTCTCTCTCTTTCGCTAAATTATGTTTCTTTCTGTTTGTGTCAATTTCAAATAATTTATCAGTGGCGCAGTAAACGCTTGTCAGTACCGGTAAGAAGCATAATGGGTAACGCACATACACCTCCAGCTATTAAGTATACGGATAGCGATAGAGCTGGCAATAGCGAGGGCTTAGTGAAACGTGCTTCCATCAAAAGTCGACGTGGTAGTCGTGTTAAAGTCTTAGGACTTTTAAGTCAGAAAAAGTTTCCAAAGGAGTCAATAACACCGACGACTTCTATAATGGGAATTCCTAATGAATACAGCCCGGGCAGCCTTTATGGGGATTGCATAGACGAAAGTAGCCAGGAAAGCTTCGGTAAGTCCAATAATCGAATTTGATGAATGATTTTGTTTTTTTGTTGTTCTACAAGTTCTTATTCCCTCAGATAACAGTACGTTTATCAATCTTTCTACGAACAACTGTAGCCCTCACTTTTCTATTTCATACTTTTTGGTTGACTTCTTATGCAAATATACAATTTTTCCTGCTTTTATTTTTGTTGCAAAGTTTGCTTTGCTTCTAATGTTCACTTTATTATTTTGTTGTTGTTGCTTTTATGATTGTTGTTATACGCACTGTAACTAAGAAAATTATAATTGCCTTAAGGCGTATTTTCGATACTCACCACTCATTTTAAGGACTCTTCCTCGTCAGCATAAGATTTCGAATCGGTGGCTCATGTTCGTCATAGACAGTGATATAGCGCTACACTGAATCAAAACGTGGCGAAATTGTTGCAAAATCCTTTGCCGATTAAGGAAGGACTTACGTAATTAATGAAATTTTTGACATACGTTTGTAAATGTTTCAAATGGATATATATAGGAAATGCAACGTGACCTTTCTCTATCGGAATTGCTTTAATTAATTTTAATTAACCAAAACATTATCACGGAAGCGAAAGGAAATGAATCACAAACGAAACATACATCATGGCTCTTCTCAGTTAGGATTGTATTAACTTCACAACTCATAGGTAAATGGCGAAGAAAAACACAAATCATTCCTAACCAATAAAATCTTAGTCTCGGCTTAAGTTTTCATAAAAATCGTACTCAAAATTAGTTTTATATTGATCGCTCTGTATAACAATTTGTCAGTCAACCAAAGTAATTACTTATTTGAATAGAGGTAAGTGTGACGCGTGAAGTGATTTTTAGCTTTTACACTCATATCCATATTGATTTTATAAAGATTATCTTCGTAAAATTTAATTTGAAATAATGGCTTGAAACAAGTATGCATTAAGTACTATGACTGATCACAAATTCCCTTAAAAAAAATATATATACAAAAAACAGTTTACAATAGATTCGTGATGTAAATGGCTTTCGATGCAATAAAGATATTCGTTCAAGGGAAAAATTTGCGGATGTGTCATATCACTCATCGGAATATTTCCAAGAAAAAAACATAAAAAAAAGCACTAGTAAAAACAGTATAATGAAACACGGCAATACATTGAATACCCTACACCCTGCAGTTATTCATATAATAGCTTTTAAAAATAAGACCTTATATTGGAAATGCAACCGTTTTCAACAGCCTTCGTCCTTGGGCGAAAACATGGTGGTGTACGAAATTTCATCGAAATATTTCCAAAAATTTGCTGACTATAGGATGAATACAACAAAATCGGACGGACAGGCGGACAAGCAAGCTTAAATAGGTCCACCTTTTATATAGCATAAAAGTTGGGCCTATCGCAAGCCCTGCTGGCAGATAAGATGCTATATAAAAAATTCTGACGAAAAAAATTAAATTTATAAGACTTCTTCGCCGAGGCCATTTTGGCCATGTCTCGTTGACATGTTTTCTTATTGTTGTCATACATTTTTTATATATTGTTTTCTATTAGTGTGCCCTTCCATGTTCAAAGATTTCTCCCCCAACATTTCAAGTGTTCAAAAGTTCTTTTTCAAAAGTGCTTGTTTTGCTGCACCTGTCAAAGACAAAGGGCGACATTTTATACTTCTTTTGTTGCGGGCAAAAAAAAATTTATACGTTTCAACAGTAGGGTGTAACTTCCCGGCTGGTCGTCATAGAGCTTAGGGGGCCTTTTTAAAATAAAGTAAAAATTTCCAAGAAAGAGTTATTTGCTAGTAATGAATGTTTTCCGACATATTCTAGGAAGTGCAAAGCATCTATTAAGCAAAAAAAAAAAAAAAAGACGTCTATTTTCAAAAGCTTACAGCGTCTTAATTTGTGCCTCAATAGGAGTTGCAATAATACTCGATGGAAGCATGAGTAGTACAGAGCTCGAATGTTGTTATACCATTTATAAGAACTTATACTGCAACCAAAAGATAGTAAGGCTTTCCATTTAAACCGCGCAGGTTCTTCATAGGTTGGCAGCACCCCACCTAATCTCTTATGTCGAATTTCAAGCTTATTTTCATAAGCGCCTAAGCGCATGTTTCAAATTGACTGCGAAAGATTTCCATTCTAAGACGCGCATACCAAAGTGAATCGAGCGGTCGTGGCGGCTGCGAAGCGATACGAATTGTGCTTTTGGTAAAAAGTTCTCAAGAATCCCATACATTATAATATCGTGAGGCAGAAATAATTTGCCCAAAACTCTGGCGAAAAGTTCGATGCAAATGACATACGATAGTCAAATAATATTCTTTGCTAGCAGAGTGAGTCGCCTGGCCTTCGCTAACGTTTCGTGTTGGAGAAGACACCAAGTGGAAGTTTTTGATTACACTAAGGGACCACTACCACTGATGCATCTAATTGATATAAAAATGGGACTAAATTTAGTTTAGCGTAATGTTAACTGAGAGTAAACATTTGCTAACCTTAGGTGTGACAAATCGAATTCGATGAGTGATTTTTTTTTCCAAAAATCTATAATTGAGAAAATCTTTCAATATACCTTCTATTTGTTTCCTATTCTTCATGTTATATAAAGTTTGTTGTTGTTATTTGTTTTTAATACTCTACTAAACATATGCTCTTTGGAAGAAACAAAAACAAAGAACAATTGCTTCTAACATTTTATTTGTTATTACTTTGTAGTTTTTTTCTTTGTTTAAAATTTGAAAAATAACTCTTGAAGTTTTCCCTGTTATTACTTTTCTTTTTCTTTTCTCTTCATTTGCATGCGTTTTAATAAAGTTACATTTTTTATAAAATTTTAGAATAAAAAAAAAAAATAAAATAAAAATAAAAAAAACAATGAATATATTTAATTATAATTGATTCAGCATTCGCTTAATTAATGACTCAAAACAGGAACAACTCAATCATCGTTGAGAAAAACCAAATCAAAATTTTTTAGTAAACCCAGCTCGTCGTCACGCAACAATGATAAATTGTTTGGAAACCAGCAACAACAACACAATCAGTCTGAACACGAATCAGCAGTCAATGTACCGCGAAAGCAGCTCCTTTCAGATAAGACAAAAACCATCTATGAAAACGTGCTGCCAAGTTCAAATTACTCAACAGCATCGCATCAGCAAGATCGCGATATTGACATGAAAAGCGCACAATTAAGCGAAAAGGAAGGGAAATTTGAAAAACTTGAAAAAGCAAATCAAATAATTACACCGTCTGCCGTACGTTGGAAGCAAGGGCAAAATGTGAATGCAATTACAAGACAAATGCAACACATTGCCAAAAGTGCAAATACTGTATCGATTTCAAAATCCGAAACATTACAAGTAGAAAAGAAATCAATGACATCAGAATGTTGTAAGAGCACAAAGCAAGCGACACATGGTAAATTTGCATAACGATAAAAATTGGCGTAAGACTAAACCCTAAATAACTTAACACAACTTAACTTTTATATACGAAATTTCACCATAACCACGTATACAATCTTGCATCGATTCTCTTTTTCTATGCATTACACGATTTTGGAAAACTTTAAAAAATGCTTCACTTAAATAATCACAAATATTAGACGAATAAGACGACTCATCCGGTACATTTTTCAATTGAACTTTGTCGAGCTTTAATGGCCATTCGTCATAACTTTACTGCGATAAAGTTCGAAAACGAAACGAACCGAAATGCTTTATATTGTTCATACTGTGTTCCTGGTCAAATGGATCTAGAAAGTTGTGTTCACTAATGCGATTGTAAATTTCTTGAATATTGTTTCTAAACCAAGCCAAAACGTCTTGCCTCGCTGTAGCCTTTTTATCCAAGCGAGAAACTTTTCATCATTAAGCCCTATGAACTTTTACGTCATATATTTCGGCAGAAAGATTGACAGGGTTTACGAAGTAGTAACACAGGGCAAGGGAAAATTTTTACTTAAATCTTGTAACGAAATAAAAGTCTAAAAATAATTTTTCTATATACTTACCTTAATTAATGGTGGCGAGTATTCACTAAAAGACTATTGAATCGATTCAGTACTTTTCCTTTAGGACGTTGAAAGAAACCACAATTTCTTTCAGAAACATATTATCTGAATAAAGTGGTAGGCTGTCCGTTGTACTTTTGCTAAATCATCGAACCTATGTGCAACGAATCTCGTCGCTTCCACGACATTCGGATGAAGGAAAAGATTATATTTGCGTTTCGTTATTTGCAACGATTTGACTTCTGTAAATGAGGCGCTATACTTAAAAAGCTTCCTCGAAGGTGGATACATTATCCTTTCTTGAGTATTGTATAGGTTGAGTATTGTCCAGTGCTCGTTCTAGGGGGCACTACGGTACTTTATATTGAGAAGTCTACAGTGTTCTCTCTTGAAGATTGTGCAGTGCATGTTAAGAACTTTACAGCGGTCATTCTAGAGAACTTTATAGTGCTCCTCGAGGCCTGTGCAGTACTCCTTCTAGAAGACTATACAATGCTTATTCTTGAGCACTGTACAATACTGATTCTTGACTGTATATTGCTTGAGGACTGAGCAGTGCCCCGCCTATAAACCTATATACTGCCTGGTCTCGCCTGTGCGGTACAGCTTCTTGACTGTATAGCACTGATTCGTGAGCGCTACGCAGTGTTCCTGTTTGACTCCACTGTGCTTTTCTTCAGCACTCCCTGCCGGGGAAGACGACGAGTACTCCAAAATTTACGCATGCCCAATAATTGATCATTAAGGAAAAGATAATGAAACATTTTCTGACCACCGCAAAAATCACACTTTCAATCTATAATCCTCTTCTACCAAAATCAAAAAATTCTCGTCCCATTACTTTTTAAGAAAAATCATAGCAAGAGCTCGCACTAAATTGTGGATAATATAATCGTCAAAATAATGAAATGAAAACTCTAGGTAGACAAGGAAGGAACGAACAGGTATTTTCGATAAAAAAAATTTAAAAGAACAAAGTTTATAGTAAACAAGACCGATCGCTATACCACTTCCTTTAGTATAATAGAAAATTCAAAATTTATTTTATATCCCGATATGTCATTTTTCGCGAATTCAATATTAAAAATGGTAAATTTTTCCAATGTACCGAGTTTTTCGAAATGTGAGGAAATCGTCCGCCTTTTTTCAACAGAGCCCGTCTTTGGACCGAGACACATCAATTAGTCTATGACGTTTCATGAAAATAGCGCGAAAATTCGCCTTGGTAGATCTAGCACCCAGCAAGGTAATTCTGACAGGTAGACGTGCGATCAAACTTAATATACCCTGTACCGATAGTGATAAAAGGCATTACAAAAAAAAACAAAGATGTATTCAGTCTGGAGTCAAATATTTAATATGATGGGACAATGAGAAATAACACGGATTTTCTCGAAATAGATCTAAGATTATGGATTCTGATTTCGTGAACGCAGTTAGTGAAAACTATATGTCGCCTTTTAATACATGTTTCTATATATTACAAACATGTGACTAACTAATAAGCAAAAAGCCCTTCGTGAAGCGTTGAAAGAATCTATGTTACCTTATGACAGGGTTACCAAAACTTTATATAGATTTCGAAATAATAACGGAAAGAAGTAGAAAACTTGAAAGCACTTATAAGTAAAATTGAAGTTAAAACTTCAAAACATCGTCTAATGACAAAAGTTTGCGCTCTTTTTTCTATACCGCAATGGCAACTCTTAAGTATTTCTCCCATTCGGGAGTAAATCTACGTTTTAAAACAAACTTAAATCAGTTGAGTAACTACCGCTTAATATATATATTCTCGTGGTGATAATATTTTGTATAATTTTCGGAATACTGGTAACAAAAAAAAAACGTTTTAATTACATTGATGATTTAAACTTGTTGGTTTTAAAAAGATCAGTTGTTCTTTTTTTGTTTTTTTAGTTTGTTTTTTATGTTTGATTGTGTTTACATCCATACTATACATACACATATACGCCTGCATTACTTATCATTCAAAAGCACTCATGTTTAAACCAGTGGTTATTATAATACAACCGTTATTATAATAAAAACAAAAAAATCAGTGCAGATATATACACATATGTATGTATCCATGTATATCAGACAAGTTAACTTTTTGAAGTAACCTGCCAAGGAAATATATTTGGCCCGTTTGAGGCTGCTTTTTATTGTCTTTTGCTTCACTTAAAGGTACGAAGTCTTATTAAAAGGGCACCCCGGCTCGGTCAAGCATTTTCAAAGTGAATGAATGTGTGGGACGAACGGGAAGCATCATAATTAGTCAGATTGTGACACTTTTCGTCCGAGCGTATGCTAAATTTGTTATCCCTTTTGTAAGTATAGCCCGTCAAACCTTTTGTAAAGAAGCTTTGTATACATTAGGAAGGAAGAAGAAAAACGAATAAGCTGGCCCCATATAAGGTGCCCACAACACTTATGAAACTGCAGCTGTCCGTAAAAGGAAGAAATGGCAAATCGATATGATGATCGTTGACATTACATGTTAAGGCATCTACATTGAAATGCATCACTTCGATTGCCCATTGAAAAGGTATCTTTTAATACTATAGGCGAAAATAATCTCCGCTTCCTTAACTACTTTATCACCAACATCTCGAATGAATACCTTAGTAGAAGAAGTCTTTAAAGCGTTTTTTTTTTTTTTTTTTTAATTAGGCTCTCTTATATTATTCATATGTAAGTTATATATATATATATATATATATATGTATATTTGTGTACACGTAAAAATGATATACATTAGTGGCATATCTGCTTTCTTGTAAACATCAGCGAGATACGCTTTTATACCAAACCGGTTCACTTTACAGCAAACATTATACAATATAATGATATGTACACATTGTAATTTTAAAAAGAGCGTCTGCTCTTGCTAGAGTGTTTGACTAAACCAGCCAAGCAAACCGAACTGTGCGTTTTCCTCTCAAGCCCTAAATTGTTCAACCATCAGACCTGCAAAAGCAACATATGAGTGTCACTGACCAAACGCAAAACAAAACAAAAGAAAAAGCAAAAAAAAATAAAAAAAAATAATAAAAAAAAAAGTACATAACAAAACATTTTTAGCTTAAAGACAATTCCACGGTTTCCAGTCAGAGTCATCAACAATTTGTAGTTATATTTTTCGCTTAGTAGATGTCAGAAACGTGAATATATCTAATTCAATCCAATCGATATACGGAAAATATTCTAAAATATAAATACTTGCCTTTGTTATGTGGAAATCTATAACAAAATATCATCTTAAAAAAATCACTCACATTTAATGTTTATAAAAAATAATAATAATAAAAAGACCACCGCAACAAATAATAAAAAAAAAGAGACGCCACAGGTGGGAATGGAAACAAAAGCCTAAAGTTTCAAAAAAAAAATAAAAATAAAAAAACCGCATTATAAAGCACATACATGTATAAAGCGTAACGATTATCGTGTCCGCGTTTCAATTGTTGATACTAGATACTATTCAGGCCCTTGTGATATAATAAAATTATTTTTTTTAAAGCGAAAAGACAATATCGCATAAGATAATCGGGTGTGATCAGAAGGCGATTGGTCGTAAACTTCCAGTAAATTCCGAGTATGGATACGGTAACAGTTTTAAAATCGAAAGTCTAATTGATTTCGGAAAAATGGCAAACTTTTTATACCAATCATACGGTGGTGGGCATAAATATTTCACTAACCAAATAAAAGGTATTTCTTCAACGATAATTATAGCTTAGTTTAGTTTTCTGCTGCGTTTTATGTTGTCTTCATTTATTCTTTGTCTATAATGACACGCTCACTTAGTGTGCCCCAAAGCATTTATGACGTGCTTGAATCACCTTCGGCTGTATCACATTTCCTTTCATTATTTTAATGCCTCGTGAACACACACCAAGTTGTGTGTGTAAATACTAGAATTCACAATATCTTCTCTCCTCATAATCTTCCCTTTCTTATTAATGGGTCTACAGGCGGGTTCTGTCCATTTCTTTGCTAAAATTTCCGACGTTGTCCGTTGCTCCGACGTTGCAAAGGGATTTTCATTTAACATGATCTTGACAGTATCCTCGTCGATCAAGGATGGTCGCCGAGAGTGTGACTTATCAGAAAGTTCGAAATCACTTATTTGAAATTTTTCGAGTCATCTTCTGCGTGTCTGCGGATTTTATCAGAAACTGTACCTTCACCAAACGTTCTCAATAAATCTGTACACACCTCTGTAGCATTTCATCCTTATTGGAATTCGCAGAAAATAAAGTGACGTAAATGAACTTTATTAATAGCCATGGGTACAGGATCGTAACTCGCTTAATAGTAACGTGAATCCTCTTTGTTTAGTTCACATATTCAGTGATGAAAGGAGAGCGTCAAATGAATATGAGCATAATTGTTGAAACTTGTTGTAACTGAAACGGAGAGAACTTTTCGATAGACCTAATATTTATATTAATTACAAACTATTCTTAACTTAACTAATTCCTCTGCACGGCTTACTAATAACTTGCTGATAAAAGCAGTTAATGTTTCTGTTCATACCATTCTCTACTTATCCTAACGATCGATAACTGATTCGTAATACTTCAGTGATTAAACATTTCGTCCCTTCAGCCGCCTGATTGCGCAGGTTCTTAGCAAAACCTTGCGTGCAAAAAAGCAATAAAGGCGAGAACCCATTCCATCAATCCCTTCCATGAAGTTTTTTACTTCAAAGAACTCTACGAATTCTCAATACATCATTTATAAGATATGTCGCTAGACATTTACGTGTAAATGTGTATGTATGCATATAAATATATTCACATTTACATATTGTTACAGAATTCACGATTTTGTCATATTCTATTACTTCGTAGACGCGGTTTTGTTAATCATTTCGAACGCACATGGTGTTGCTGCTTATTCTACTTTCAAAAATTTCAACGTTCGTTAATAAGAAGACCGGATTTGTGTCCAAAACTTAGCCGTAGGATATAAAGCAAGCATCTTGTCAGTCGACTTATCCGGCTTTCATAGTTCAAATAGCTTATGCGCGTCTACTCCGCCTTTTTTTTGGACGATCGGCATGGTTGGACGTATGGGTGATCGCCGTCCGACCTACACTTACACTTAGAACTTTAATTAATATAATGAGTGAATTGTTTTAAAGATGCTAAAGTAAGCCGTTTAATGCCTTCGGATATTATTCAACAGAAGGAACTCGAACCAAAAATATTTACTAAAAATGTTTGCATGACTGGGCTAAGCTTTGGCATTTACTTCAACTTATGTATGACGTTTGAGATTTGAAGGCCGCTGTAAGAATTTTAATGAGTAATCAAAAAATGTGTTCTGTCTCTGAGAATTGTTAGAATTTTTCTTAAAAAATGCATTCTTTATGGTAAGATAAGTCAAACAGCCCGAATGCTCTTAAACCGAACTTGAATGTTTCTGAAATCTCTGCTTAATGTTATTTTTAGTATAAACTTAGAAAACAGATCAGAAAAATCAGTCATATAAATTTTATAGCTTGTTTATAGCTCTAACACTGACAAGTAGTTGTCCCGACTAATTTTTAGAAGAGCAGAAAATTTTCCCTTTTTACTATGAGCAATCACTCAGGAGACGTCACCTATTCGCGTAACATGGTGACAGGCGGAAAGGAGTAATGGAAGGGAAAGAGATAGAATTGGTTGTGTATTGTGCCTTTACCCACTAAGCACTCAATATAGCTACGACGAAAGATAGAATCTACCGCACTTGGGATTTGAATCTACGAACACTAACTTGGTAGTTGTGAGTCCTACCTACTCAGGTGCTCGTGTGGACTTAGATTTCTTTACAGCACTTTCGCTCACACGTTCAGGTTCTTGGAAGCTATAATTAGCGATAATTTACTGGAAAGCTTTGGCATAGCGAATTACTCCTTCCTATCTGGTATACACGAGTTTGACGATTGTAATCTCGAGTATTAATTGCAAAGCAATTTATTTAGAAGTTGGTCTCGTATGCCGGTTTATTCGTAAGTAGAAGTCTCACTAATCGAATGGAAAAAATTTTTAAATTAAAACTTTCTCTCAAAAAAAAAAAGGAGGAAATTGATAGATTAAAATATTTCCTAACTGCTCGTAACTATCAAAGGTTCATCATAGGATAGTAGCTATCAGATATCTGTGTTTATTTTTACTTTTTATTGCATCAAACACATTATCTGAACGCAATAAGTTCTTCACTTGTTATTAACCGCGAAATAAATTGAATTGAAAATCGCATTATCGTCGACTTCCTTCACTGCGTGCATTCTTATGACATAAACTCTGTATACAAATGGAAATCAATATTCGGTTTGCAATTAAAAATACAAGAAAAAAAAATTTCTTTTTATTAATCTTTACTGCTTAATCCATCACCTAAATAGTAATTAATTAAAATCGGAAAAGTATTTTTTTTTTCTTGCTTTAACTATGCACTTAAGTGTAATATATTCCTGGTTTTTTTTTGGATTTGTTTTGAAAATAATATATAAACCCATGATAGTGACATTAATCCTTAAGCTGGAGCACGAAGCAAACTTGCCAATTATTTATTCAAGTCACATGGGCATAAGTTCACCACCACGTGCTGGCTTGTTATTGTTTTTCTTTTGTTTTTTTTTTTTTTTTTTTTTTATTAGCACTACTTTGTCATTCCTTCTTTTTACAAACGCTATCTTTTACAATAGCGTAAGAGACAAAGAAAACTTTCAAAAAAAAATCTCTCCCATATGTGCCCTGCGCTGTTTGATATTTTTGTACCCGCTACAGAAGGATGGGGGTATACTCATTTTGTTCTGTTTCATAGTGTATGTAACATCCAAAAACAAGTTTCAGAGACCCTATAACGTATATATATTTTTGATCAACGTGAAATTCTGAATTGATTAAGCCATGTCTGTCCGTCCATGCATTTGTTTGGCGTATTTTGTTGGCACCCTCATGGTCGCAAAAGTGAAGATATCGACTTCAAATTTTGTGAAAACGTTGAAAGTTTTTGCACGCAGGTTGGTATTGAAAATGGGCCAAATTGGTCAGAGCAGAAGCACGCAGTGGAACACAATTCCGTTTTTCTTAACAACAATTTGTGAGTTTTTGTTCGTTACTCAGAAATTAAAAAAGTTAGAAGGCTGAAGTTTTCCACCTTTACTTTCTGAAACATTCTACCCTTTACGTGCAAAAATGGAAAAAATCGTCCATGCCCACACAAAACTTTAAGTGATTAAATTTTATTTTTTCACTTTTTTGAGATTTTATGCTCACTTATCATAACGCAAACAAGCGCAACAAATTTAAAATTGTTTTATACATTCCTCATATATATGAAGATATATCATCTGCCTAAAGATGGGTTAATTCTAAAATGAATGTTGTGGACAACGCGACTTGGTGGTTTAATTTTTTCTTAGCAATACCCACAATATGGGTATCAAATAAAAGAACTTGGAGAGTACAATGCGAAAAGCACAGTAGTGGGTCTGCGAGACACGGCCCCCGCCGAATATAACTTTCTTACTTGATTAAATTAATATCTAGAATAAAAATTGTATATGATCATAACGAAAAGTTATATCTTAAATAAAAAAAAAAAAACTCAGTTTGAGTTGAATTTCCAATTATAATTGTAATCACTCAATAACTTCGTAGGACGGCATATAGATGCCGCCACTATCGATAATTCCATGTCTTTTAGATAGTACCACCTTTTAGTCGATATGTCTCAAAATTGAATGACTTACCGAGCGTTTACAATGCGATATCTCCTGCAGAAGGGCCATATATAGCTCATGAAAAATGCGATTAATTTTTTTATTTATTTAAAAAATTTTAATGAAGATATTAAGTTGAGAATCAACAGCCGGGAGTTCACGAGAAATGAAGAAGGTTATATTGATATGAAAGCATTTGGTGGAAATCGAAACAAATTCTTCTTTTGTAATTTTAATTAAATTTTTTGTTTACTTTTACATTATCGCAATACGTAAGTAACGACGGTGGTGACTTGTCGACAATTGTACGTACTAAGCACGTGCAGATTAGCAATGTGTACTGGGCGAGAATTTTGATCAGATCCCATGCCTAACTTTAAAAAAACAAAAGAGCAACTTCGGAAATCAAACATAATTTACTTCGAAGCTGAGTTCAACCTCTAAGGACTTTTTGAATAAATGAAATTTTTTAATTTCCAAAAAGTTCCCCTATCCTGTTTAAAAAAAGAAAGTGCGGCTAAGAATTTGATAGGGCCCCTGTAAGTCATCCTGCGATGTGAGCAAAAACGAGCTGAAGCTTAACGGGTCCATCACATGCAAAGCATTTCGAAATCCACTCGAAGCTGCTATGATGCGTGCAGATCCCTCTGCAATTTGAGTAAACCCAAGCGAACTGAAGTTTAACGGGCACATGCCAGACGTTTCAAAGCAAAACTCACTCGAAAAGTTTTCGCTCGAATACAAAATATTTTCATTTAGGAAAATCTATCGAAAAAAATGTAATATGGCAAGACCCAAAGGCAAGTGTAGCTATACGCTGCCTACAGTGTTTAGCTTGTGCTTTTTAATAGTATTCCAAAAAGCATGACTGTCACTTGCCAACCACAGAGCTTTCCGTGGGGACCTTCAAGGTGTCAGATAGTCCTTACCTTTGCGATTGAGCCTTGACCATGATAAGAATCTTCAGTAGTCTAGCTCCCTTCTCCGTGGCGGGCTCCCGTTACCGCTTCTTTTTGTTATTCCATGTATTATCGGACGTAATGTAATTAAAAACTTTTAATGTCAGCATTCACTATAGACACACTTACTTATCGAAAACAAGAGAAATCACTATAGTGGGACTCTACGCTGCTTCGATTAATATAATTATTCAAAATACGGCTCTATATGGAGAGTGGTCAAAGACATGGCCCAATCCGAATCAGTTTCAATAGCGTTCGTCCTTGCGTTAAAACATGGCGATGCACCAAATTTCATCAAAATGCTTCAAAAATTGTCACCTATAGGTTGAAGACAAGAAAACTAGACAGACTAGAAGAAGCTAGACAGACAGGCAGATCGATTGAGAAATCGATTTTGAGTCGATGGGTATAATAAAAAGCTATACCAAGCCCTCCTAGTTGTTGCATATATCTCTTGTACCACACCTGATGTAGGGTATAAAAAGTAGGAAAAAATTTATATTTGTCTGTAGACTAACTTTAAATACCTAACTGCCGCATCACTTAGTCCCTTATTAGCATCTCACACTAATCCATTAAATTGCTGTGACAATTCTATCACAGTTCACGTCTACACTTCCAATAGTATTAGGAATTTTTTTTTTTTGGCTACTATGGACAAATCAAAGATATTATCAACCTTTGCCTACAGCCCTTAGTTCACTGCGCTAAATTTCTTTTCAGTATTTCGATTCTCAGTTCATGCTAGCGGACGGGTGGGACTCGACACAACTTATAATCTTATACGTGTTTCGAGTACATGTGCTTTGTAGGTGAGATGGGACGTGTATGTCCTGTGGGAATTAAAATGATACATATAGTGCGCTCCATTTTCTCAGTGGACAACATAAAAACGATACGGTTAAAAAGTTGATGTGAAAAGTTAATCGAAACAAATTTTCTTCATATGGATCTTAGTCATTAAGAGTCTCATCTTAGAAATTTTTATAATTTTATAATTTATTTACAAGTGCTATTTGGACAACTGTCAAAACACTTTTGCTAATCGTTTTGTTTACATCTGCTTAAACTAACATTCAACTTCCCTCTCCTCCTCCGTCTGTCTATGTTCGCATCTTCCTCCTCTGTTAAATTATATATTTACGCTATCACAAGGTAATAGATAATAAAAGTAATTTTTCTTTATCTCTTTTTTGTCTTCTTCATCTATCCCTTTTTCTCTCTTTCCCCCTTTTTTTACGCTTTCTAATTTACTTCATTAATCTTGGTTTTTTTTTATACTAAACAATTTGCACCTAACACCTAACATCTTCCCAACTCTACATTGTTCTTGTGGATATTATGCACGCATATGCTTTTATGGACTATCTCTGCAAAAACAATGCAAACACATAGATAGTATTTTGCAAAAGGCATTTTACAACAATAACGATAATGATGATGATCTCGATAGTGATAATAATTGTGATGCTAATGTTGGAAACGCTGGAGATGAAAATCGTACAATTGATATAACAACTAAATCTCGTCGTCATTATTCATTAACTGAAATCGAAAACTGTGATAACTTGGCTGTAAGGGACTTGTCATCAAACTCTGATTCACTCTTTGCAGATACACCTTTATCAACACAAAGCACTGGTACACCGCTGGCAGCTGTTGTAGCTGAACAATGTCTAACCTCTGATGGTGATGTAACAAACTATCCAAACACGGTAGAAACGTTGCATTCCGTAAATAACAATCTTCATAGGCGCGACTTATTACATTCCCGTTTAGTGCGCTCGCCAAGTCCATTTAATGCCTTAAATGATATAAAAGAAACACGAAACCGACCACTTAGTGGTATTAGCATTAATTCGGCTGCTACTTCCAGCATTTTGTCACCAACTACAGCAAGGGCGATTTTAGATTTGCAAAGACGCCATCAGGCGGACAAACTATCGCAGCTATCGGTGTCGAAAACTACATTCTTAGAATTACTACCCTCCAGGGAAGCCTCAACTGAATCCAGTCCAGAATTAGAAGCCGAATGCACCGATGAGCAAATGGCTATGCATTTAGGTACAAAATTAGCTCAGTTACTAAGCGAAAGCAATAGTAGCACTATTGCTAATGGCACCACTGGTGCCATCAGTACGATGAGTGTCTCTAATGTTAACTGTTATTCAAATACTTTACCAATTGATCATATGACACTTTGCACTGCCACGCCAGCGACCGCAATACCTTCTAATGAATTATTTAACATATCCAAGGCGAAAAAAATCGATTTGCCCAGTTTATCGTGTCCTTTAAGGGCCAACACCACACAAACAGAATCGCTCAATGTGAATAACGGTAAGAGGCCTCCTCTTAGGAGGACATATTTTTTATTTACCAGCATCCTTTGTATGGAAATGCTTCAAATTTTTTCCACCAACCAAAGCTCATACTCATCTCTTTAAATAACTTTGTTAACATTGCTCTTTATTATATTTACATTAATTTATTTCCATTTCATATTTAATTCGAATAAACGGCAGTACCGGTTACGTCTTCACCATCATCAGGCAGAAGGGCGGTAACTTCGCCGGAAACTCAGTCAACCGTTATCATTTCATTTAAATCATCCCAAACACCTGTTCAGTCTCAAACGACAACACCCGAAGAGAATGAATGTTTCCGCGAAACGTGTGGCAATGTTGCTTTACCCATCCAAGAAAAGTCTGCTCATGAATCATTGCCACGCAATTTTGTTAACAGCACAGCTCGACCAACCACACCAACAACACCTAGAGCCTCCAAAAATAATGTGCTTAGGAAAGTTGCTACATTTACGGTTGAAAAGACACCACCAACTACCAATACCAACATTATTAGCGGCGTTAGTTCTATAACCGGTACGTCAACGCATATGGAGAATATCAGCGGAAAACGTTCTTATTACGTACCAGAAAAATTAAACTTTGCATCATACGAAAAATTCGAAGGTAAGTAGCACTTCTTGCGGAAAACAATTTGAAATGCTATACGCGGACAAGGCCATCTACTAAATATACCCTACACTACTAGTATCTGTATTCGCTATAACAATCAAAATTATGGAGATTACTTTTGATGAAAAAACCCTTACGATTCTCCGAAAGGATCCGAAAAATAAACATTTAAACTGACCGCAGGTAATTTAGATATAAACTCATTGTTTTATAGAAATTTTTATGATAAAATTCTAAAAGTTTGATCTCCTTACCATGTTTTTTGTAGGAAAGTTTCTACGCGAATGGATTGAAAAAAAACGATCGTATTCCTTACAAGTGTTCCACATTCGTTTACTACGCACAAATACTATTTTTTAGCAAGGTTTGCCCAGAAACATGCAAAATAGGAAATGTTTTTTCATATAACGCACATAATACCATCTTTCAAAACACATTCGCAAAGGTTAAGGTCGTAAAAAATGCTTAAATTTGAACTACTCTCAATAGCGTTCATCCTTGGGAATATAAATTTCAGTCAGCTTTAGGTTGGGCACACATTTTTGTTAGCAGACCTATAATGGACAGATGGGCTTATATCGATTCAGAATGATTTTCTATCTACAAAGTAGTGAAGGGTGTAAAAAATGTTGTAATACTTAAAACCTTTATACAAAAGGATCTTTACTGCACATATAACACGATTTATGGAATATACGCTATATGCTCTCAAATCCTCCACTCGTACGTCCATCAACCTTGTTGCAATTGTTTACAAGTAACTTTTTAAAACTTTGCGACCGAAATTTTTTTGAAATTTAAGAAACTGATAATTTGAGTGTAGTTTGAGTCTCTAGTGTAGTTAGTAGAATCAACTAATGTAAGTGGTGTTTAGTGGAATTAATTTTGGAATTTTCAGAAAAAAGATCGTCCAAGAATATATGGTTTTTTTAAAAATTGTCTATTGCGCTGACTACAACATTGCTCGACGAAAGAACGAGTAATATTATGAGCGAGTCCACTGCATGACACCCATGTGATTGAAACAACTGAAGGGCTAATCAGCTAAATGGTTGGCATGAACTCGAGTGTGCGACAGCGCGGCATTTTGTATATTTGTGCTGAAAGATTAGTTTCATGTCCGTTTGACTACCATTTCGATTCAAACGGTTG